>LAPY01002360.1:72204-84677 GCA_000970635.1 Eragrostis tef
CGAGCCGCCTCCAGGTACCTCAGCTCCAAACCCTCCTCCGAATTGCTCCCTCGTCGGAGCTTTTTTGTGACCCCGCCGCTTTCGCTCGCCTCGCGAAATGCGGGTGATCGGGTGGTGAAACCGCGCGATTTGGTGAAATTTGCAGTGGGGTGTTAGGTGCATCGGGGAGAGACTAGGCGAGGATTTTGGGGGGGGGGGGGGGGGGGGGGGGGTTCCCAGCGCCATGGCTTGGATCTCGGTTGTGCTTGGGGTTTTGGTTGTGATGATCCATCGTGCGCTGCGGTGCTGAAGGGTGGGTATGATGTGGTCGTAGAAGATGGGTCCGGTAGCGAGTTTCTGGTTGTAGAGGTTTGCATTGGGTGATCTGCCTTTAAGGTGATTCTGGCAGCGTGACTTTTCTTTTATGCACTGCAATGGGCATGAAGGTTAGCTATGTTCTGTTGTTCCGTATTGGTTTGTTGGCATATCAGTTTTTGTTTCCCGTACTGTCTCTGTAACATGCATGATGTTACAATGTTTACACTGACAACGTGACTCTTCTCCTGATGAAATATGTTTGTGGTTGGCAGATTGCATTTGAATTGCAGTAAAATTAGTGATGTGGCGTCGCTGGGTTTGTTGCAACTGTCAAGTGGATGAATCTGATCGGCGTGAAAATGGGCATGTCAACGCCACAACCAATAATGTTGACGGTATGTTCCTTCCACACGAGCTCTCTGTTCTTATTTACCTAGCTCGTGTATTAGCTACTGAAAACGTGTACTCTGTTTCTGCTGCTGGATCTAAAAAACAATTTTCTACAGATAACTTAAGGTTATTTTGTAACCTTTTCAGGAATGACAAAAGGGATGAAAGATTCTGCTACTGGAAAAGTGGAGCTGCCCAGTTCAGCTCCCTCTATAAATATTCCTGTTCTATCATTGGATGAACTGATAGAGAAAACTGATGACTTTGGGTCGACAGCTTTGATAGGTGAAGGTTCTTACGGGAGAGTGTACTATGCAGTACTTGATAATGGAACAAAATTGGCTGTGAAGAAACTGGACTGTAATGAAAATGAACCCACCACAGAATTCTTGACCCAGGTTGGCTTTGCTACTGAAGATGGGATTTGTTCTTATGGTTATTCTGGTAGCAAAGGGTTTGTAGTAAACAATGATGTTTACCCTCTGGTGCTAGGTTTCATTGGTTTCAAGGCTGAAGCATGAAAACTTCATAGATATGTTGGGGTACTGCACTGAGCGTGATCTGCGCATAGTGGCCTATGAATTTGCAACCATGGGTTCTTTGCATGATGTTCTACATGGTATGATTCTTCATAACCTCTACAATATGTGAGATAACTATCTCCCCGTATTTGAATACTGTAGCTGCAACAGATAGTTTATATATATTTTTTTAAAAAAACTTGTGTCAATAGGAAGAAAAGGGGTTCAAGGTGCACAACCTGGTCCAGCACTTGATTGGATGCAGCGAGCGAAAATTGCTGTCGATGCTGCGAAAGGACTTGAATTTCTGCATGAGAAAGTACAACCTTCTATTGTCCATAGGGACATCAGATCAAGTAACATCCTCTTATTTGAGGACTTCAGGGCAAAGATAGCAGACTTTAATCTCTCCAATCAGGCACCAGATATGGCCGCACGGCTGCATTCCACTCGTGTGTTGGGAACCTTTGGCTATCATGCTCCAGAGTAAAAATTCTATGCTTAAATGGAAATGCGTTTATGATAGGTTAATATTTGAAGTTTTGGACTATACGTGCTTATTGTTATGTTTTGCATGTGTTATCTGATTAGTTTTGCAATAGATCAGAATGCGTGTGGTGTTTATGAATGATCATAGATCAGCACTTGTGTGGTGTTTATGAATCATAGACGAGCAGGTTGGCTAAAGTGTTTTGTGCCATTTTGCTGTTACCAGTCAATTGATTCTGTAACTTCTCACAAGCTTGAATCTAATGTTCTTAGTAATCAGTTTGATATTGGAGATTGATTTTTAGTTTCTTGCCAGAAATGACAACAATGTACAAATTTACTTGTTTCATATAACATTCATTTAACTCTGCACATTCTATATACTCTTGCAGATATGCAATGACTGGTCAGCTAACCCAGAAAAGTGATGTATATAGCTTTGGAGTAGTTCTTTTGGAACTTTTGACAGGTCGAAAGCCGGTAGACCATACAATGCCTAGAGGGCAGCAGAGCCTGGTAACTTGGGTAATGATGACTTGAAAACTCTTTTTTTTTGGTATGTGGTTATGTGAATCTGTATTTGATTAGTAGTGGATTTAGCAGGCAAACATTGTGTGTTTATGTACAATACTGAGGTTGTTTTAATCCAGGGAGGGGAAGGGGGTGCGGTCGAAACTAAGCCTTTGTTGTGGAAAAACTCTAATTCCCTGGTTTAGATGTACAGTATGATGTAGCTGTTTGTCAAATAGATAATTATTTCTTCTGCCTTCTGCTATCACCAATCCAAACATGTTGTCATTTTATTATTCTGGTAACAATAAACGTGATGATGATTAATTTTGACATCCTGTGTTGTCGAATATATTAAAATTGCCCTCAAATATCTTGTAAAGGTAAGCTGGTAATCAGAAAGATCAGACTTGTGTTCTGTGTTCATGCACACTGTTTATAGTTAGTTTAGTAAGCTAGTTCGGTACCTTTCAGCGGTTGTTCTGTGGAGAGTTTGACTGCATCTGGATCGGAGTTTCTCAAACTCACAGAAAAGGAATACAACTGTTGTTATTCGAAGGACTCATTTGCTGCATGGGCTGCAGTGCATTGATGTATGAAAGAATCTATGAGATCATCAGAGCATACCCTCAGATCAGAAAAATGCGGCACTTTCATGAGCTTAAAGTCCGATCTGTTGTTAAGACTTAAGACACTGTTCTCACACTCTTAGAACATCTTGCTTCTGTTCTGCAGGCTACACCGAGACTAACCGAAGACAAGGTGAAGCAGTGTGTAGATCCTCGATTGATGGGTGAATATCCACCAAAAGGAGTCGCTAAGGTCCTCCTTATTCTCTTGCCATATGCTACGCCGTAATGTTGGAGTAACTAATAACCTGCTTCTGAATCATACTGGTTCCTTTCACATTTTTGCAGCTTGCTGCTGTAGCAGCTTTGTGTGTGCAATATGAAGCTGAGTTCCGCCCAAATATGAGCATCGTGGTTAAGGCGTTATCTCCACTACTCGTAAATAAGCAGAGTCCGGCTCCTGCACGACCACCTGCTCCCGAGAATTGATGTATAGAACTAACCAAAGTAAGTTCATGCGTCGGGCTCCTGTACTATGATGTTGCGGTGGCACAGATTGCCTGTAACTTTGATTTGGACAAACGGTTCACTTTTCTCTGCAATGTCTGTTACTCCAGGTTGCAGATATGCTAGTGACAGTAGCATGGATTAATGCACAAAATGGATCAATCTGACTTACAGATTTCCACAACTAACCACAAGGAGATATCTTTAGGAGACCAACAACGGTTTATCTTCACCATGTCAACAATTTTCACATAATCTTTCAGACTGTCTTTAGGAGAGCGGTGTCATCGATTTCACATATCCTTCAGACTGGAACTAGACTTTATTTTGGCCATCTCCTAGAATTATGTATCCGTATTTTGGCCAAAATAGACTGAAATCGTGTATACTCCTTATCTGAGTCACACGATCTCGTTAATAAATATTTTTTTTTGAGCATCCGTTAATAATTGAGTTGGCTCTAGTATATTATTGAAGATGGCCTGCTTCAGTGAGCTAGCATTGTGTATTACTGTCAGTATAGGTGCTGCCGGTTACTTTACTGATGCGTGTATTACTTTCCTAAAATGCGTATCACAGTCAATATAGGTGCTGTCGGTTACCAGCCGAAATGTCCTTGTATTTTTCTTATTCCTAGATTGTTTATATACCATGGTATGAGCAGTGAACAATTGCTGCGTCACTTCTTTGTTCTTGCGTTGACAACACTCTTTACTTACAGTGAGCTGAATAGGTATCGCAATTGTCAGGTGACAAATCGCTACTGAGCAGATTCTGTGAAACACTATTTAGATGATGTTTACAGTGCGCTCGTAAAAGCCATTGGCGCAGATGTGCCGAGCCAGAACCCTAGCACCGTCATTTATTTGGCACACGCTATGCCAGCGAAACAATCCAAGCATAATTGAAAAGATGATCCCATTTAGCATAAACCAGGAACAGGTAAGTCTCGAGATAATAATATGCCACATGGTCTCCTCATGCAACTCGTACATACAGGAAACGAATCTATCTGCTTGGCACGAGCCTAACGGAAGGAATTGCTATTTACATTGGTGCCGCAACAAAAGAATGGTACTCGATATAGAACCACTGCCGATTGTTGTCTCGAGAAGGGTCAAAAACTGGCAAAAGGGGACACTCGGTCAATTTTATTCCTCGCTAGTCGTAATCCTATCAGATCAGTTTCACCGCTACTAAGCTATGTGTCGCACCTTTCGTTACTCTACTTCAGTAAGCTCACCATTCAGCAGCCGGATATGCATATCCTTGCTCCCCGAGAATAACATCGCAGCAGTGTCGATTACCACTAAGAATACATTCTCCACTCTGGCGTGTCGATTCCATGTTATGCAACCTATGTATGCTACATGCAGCTCTTGCCGAGGAATCCGTGTGTCTCAGCTGGCGAGGCTGCACGAAAATGCTGTCAGAATGGGAGAATTTAGAAATGCTCTGAATGATGTTCATTTGTTAAAAGGTGATAAAAACATCTCTAAAGCGATACAAAAATTAGTCTGGAAGTCAGAGGAAAACCTCGCTGTAAAATCATACAGGAAGAAGGGGCTGCTTCTTGTCAGATCCATGGCGCTGCTTAGCCTTCATGATGCATAGCACGAAAATTATTTTTTCCGGAAAAAAAAATAGGCAAATCACCTGAAATTCTAAGCAGAAGCTACTTACCTCACTTACAGCTGAATCAGTCACATTCACACATACAGGTTCCTTTAATCTGCTGAAAGCCATCAAACAAGTTATGTTATGAACAGACTTGAAGTCCAGTGAAATAAAACGCACTACATCAAGTTTACATTGACTATGGTATAAAACATGAAATGTCTCCGAAGGTGGAATAGTAGATGACAGAGTGGGCACTCATTCGAGTGTGAACCTGTTATCGTGGGCCTCTGCCATCTCAATTTTGGTGCTTGGCACCTCATCCTTAATTTGGTTAGAAAGATACTGAAAGAACAAAAAGAAACATAATATTAGAAGGGGAAATTTCAACACTATTGAATTCAATACAAGAATGAAAGCAAATTACCTGATGCATAGATATAATTACAATTGATATTCCAAGAATAAAATTTATAGTGAGAGTGTGACCAAACAATACAGCAGAAGCTACTCCAGTAAAGATTGTAGCAATTGTCGAAGAGTACTTCTTCAAAATTGTATCTGAAAAAATAAACTTGATCAGCATGCATATTTCACTGATTAGTATTTGTAATCTCTAAACTCAATAATCAATGTTCATATTCAACTTTAGTAAAGACTTTTTTGGTTAGATGCCAAATCAATTACTTCTGCAACTGATAAGAAGTATTCAAAGGTACCTGTATGATATTTAGTGCCATTTTAATAGCAAATCAAACAAGAACTAAGGAGATATTTTTTTCTTTATGTGGGTAAGATACCTGCATATTTGAAGAAAAATGATGATAGTATGCCCTGTGTGCAGCATTGTTGCAAATAAGAAACATTCCAAAATGTTAAAGCTACCGGGCCCTGAAAATTTACACAAGCTTATTTCTTGAAGCAGTATAATAAATTCCAGAGTCACTGCAGTAAGTGGCTATCATGCAATAAAACAATTCAGGCAACACTTGCAAGCTCTCGACACAGTCACAGGAGTTTCTAGTCTGTGTTGTGCAATGGTGGCATCCCAGAAGAATAGTTGGATGAAAACTTGCAATGAAGTGAATACAAAAAAGAGAAGGGTTTCAATAGTTGATTTCGTTGGATATCTTAGGCTATAGATTTAATCTTTTATTGAACCAGTATAATCAATAAATCATGAACCCCAAAAATTACAAGAAAACCAACCGACCAAAAAAAAGGAAATTCACAAAATGTAATCAAACAATTATTTATAGTATTGAAATAGTTGAAGTAATTGACAGCACTGATAAGCACAATAAGTTCAAACCAGGTTATGTAGCACTATGCAATAACATCTCATTTCCAGGAAGACTACCTTTGATGATAGCAGTAATCACGAGCCCAAGGAAATTAAATATTGCACCATATCCATACAGAAATAAGTTCTGAAAACATGAGACAAATATTGCAGTCAAATGGTATCTTCAGATCAACAAAAGCATCAGCAAAATAGCTTAGGATAGAACGCCAAGAAGATAACAATGAAAACGAATGCCAAGAAGATAACAATAAAAAAATAACACACGAATAAAGTCATACCTGAAGGTAAATACTGGTATCGAACTGGCTTTTCAGAGCCTTTTCATTGTAAACTGAAGCCAATGCAGGAACTGTTACCTGATTGACAATGGAGTAAAAGTCACTATCTGCAATTTTTCTTTTGAATCAAATAATTGAAAGCCCCAAACGGTTTCTATGAGAAGCGTATAAATGTCTACATTAGTCCCAAAGTGCTTAGTTCTGTTTTGTTTCACCCAGGGTGCTAATTGTGATTCCTAAAACATTTAGTCGTGTGTGCTGAAATTTTTAAGAGAATTGACCTTCGATCCTTGGTATGATATGATTGAATAGAAAAAAAAAAATCATTGGCATCTGGAGGTACCAATAGGAAAGCCCAAGAATTGTGTCAAAGAGATGAATGGATGTTTACTAGAGCTGACGTCTACTGTAGTTGCAACACCATGGTGTGGTCAACTGACTGCAAATATCACATCCTTAGACTATCCACAGTGGTCTGCATCGTATGCGATGCTGAAATGAAAAACTTCAACACCGATGCTTTGTTTTACATTGAGCCGCAGTGGCAAGCACCATCAGTGGGTCCCGTCTCGCAAATAAACTAATACGCAAACAGGGAGCTGATGCGACGTAGGTACTGCTGACAAGAGGGCCATGCCACTACTTCATCTTTCAAGCACCGGATCATGTTCTTTCCTCGGTGCCGAAAATTTTTCTTCAAGCATCGCCTCCTGCAGTAGTAAGCATCGGTGCTGAAATCCTCTCTCACCTGTTTTCAGCATCGATTTGGCCACCATTGTGGCTAGTCTTATGCTGTACATCTAAGAAAGCTCGCGCAACTGAAATCCTTATGCTTTGATCTGATTCAACCCACACATTACCCACTTTACAAGAGAATTTGAATATGAGAATCACTTACAAAAAATAATGTATATAGGTATGCTCCAGCTGCAACAGGAAGACCTAAAGCTCTAGAACCTTCTGGTAATGATTTTAGCTGATTAACGGATATTCCAATCAACAAAAGAGCAAGGGCCTCCCACTGTCAAATATACAAATGCAGGCTGTCAATTACACAAGTTCTTTGGAATTGATTACAAGTTCCATACTCAGAGACTATCCATAGATGTCAGAATTGTGAATTATCAAGTGTCTATGAATTGCAACAATTGAAATTGAAACTGCAGTCAGAGAAAATATCAACGTTCAGATCACCTTTTAAGTAGTGAAAATTAGACATACAAAAAACAGTGCAAGCTTGCCTGGATTGTGGAAAAACGCCTCCTCATTATCATCTTTAGAAGCACAGCGATCACCAGAACCTGCAAATGTCAGTGTACCATGAATAAATGATTACCACGCTTGAAGTGTATGCCATGTGCAACCGAACTCCAAAGTCCAAACATATGTTGAACAGCAAAGGGTAATATATATAAAGGTGTAATTGACAAGGTATTTTAATATGGAGTATGCATGCCCAAAAGTACATGTATATGCAGGGGTGGAAAGGTGCACTAACCTATGCAAGTATTTGCAGCATGGTATATACTAATATAGATTATGTTCAAAGAAGAGGCTTAAAGAGTAACTAATACCAAACTGTTTTACCTTGAGATTGCTCAGCATTTTCACGCTTGCAGGATTAAAATACAGCTGCACAAACCACAGGAGTGATTACAGAATATGTACTACTTGTTAGGTTAAAGAACTGTCAGAATCCACAAATTTGGTTTCTAGTGACAGATAAAACAAAAATACACTAAGTCCTAACGCTGGAGCTTAAGCATGCTTTACCTGCATTATGAATTTCAAATAGTTGTTGATAGCATAGAGAAAAGCAGGAACCGCAAGAAGAACATTGTTGCGAGCAGCCTGCCCAGTGAACAAGGACAGTTAGAGTGAAAGAAACTTCATGCAGTTATAGAGGCTGGTGAACTAAAGGAAGTAGGATATGATCTAATGGCCAGTTCTATAGAATTTTACATTAGCTTTCTAGTAACATGACATTATATATCCCTCGCAAAAAAAAACATGACATTATATATAGCCAAGCAATAAGGAATATATCCTCTTCACAAAAAATAGCATTGAATTTCCATCACATGTGTTTTCAAAAAGCAAAATCAGTTCTTGAAATTCAAATCATCAGGGAACTAATTGACCAGATCCAAGGTATAAAGATGACATAATATGAGACCATTACCTGAACAAATGTTGACACCGTGAGAAGTGGCTTATCTCCCACATTTAAGCGTCTAGCCTACAAAACAGAAAACCCGACTCAGTAAGGACGTCAAAGATATTAGTGGAAAAAGGACTCTAAAATAGTAAGAAATGCAATGAAACATGAGAAATTTACACATAATATTAATGCACTAGGTTAGCACCATATTAGAGTAACTGTATGATGAAAACCATGCAAAAATGGCATAACGAGAGAGGTGGCATGTCAGACTAAATAATATGGATATCACATGAATTATGGCAAGCTTAGAACCACGATGGAGATGTCACATACCTGGATTATTAGCATGATGACGGCGAAGATGATTTTTGTAATCTCAGTCAAGAAGTTCACGCTGATCGGGCTAAAGTTGAATTTTCCATCCACTTTACACATGTATACTAATATAGGCTACAGAAGAAAAAAATTACACGTCAATCGTCGACTTGAGAACTTACGATGTGATAAACAGCCGATGAATGAAAATGCTTAGCTTGCCATATCATTTAGCTATGAGTTGTACGCAAATACATTATTGCAATACCCCAACAGTAACACTTGTAATCAACATGGAGTACGGCATTTCAAACGCCGGTGGCTAGAATGATTTCACTTGTAAACTGATGATGAAGTTATGATAATCGTCCAATGATAGTTTTTCTCCTAGACAGTAGGTGAATGTACTTAGAGCAGTAGTAACAGCAGCTCAGGAAGATATACTGGCATTACAATTTTGCATGTCTATTAAACTAAATTCAGAAAAGGAAAAAAAAGGGGCAAATCTCTAACCACAAGACCATCTGCAACATCATAATCGCTATGTTCGGCTGGGACATTTGCCGTTGGCTGCTGCTGGTTTGTGAAAGAAGAAAGAGCCAGTCGTAACAGTACTTGTGAGGGGAAGAAGACCAGCTGCAACCGACCAATCTCCCAGCCGAACAGGGCCAATATTCACAGAGTCTAGTACCAACATTAGTTTTGGAGCAGTCGTAGCTCGTGAAGTTCCAAAGCATTCACTGTAGCTAACCAAATTCACCTGGCTACAAGGAGTCATGACGCGATGCTTTCCCCAACCAACAAATCATGAATGAAAATAAATGGAAGCTACTCGATTCGCCTCCTAATACAGTAATCCCCATCATCCGTCATTACTAACTGTTCAACAGTCCGATCAACAGTTGTGCGACACTTTGCGATTCAACGACACTGAAGACTGAACGAAACGATCAAAATCAGACCAAATGCAGTAGAGAAGCAGCCTTCACCTGCAGTCCGGCGAGCACGCAGTCGCCGGAGACAAGGAGAACGTTGAGCGCGCGCTGCCGCGACGACACGGTGCTCCGATGGCTGTCGTATGCCTTCGACACCGCCGCCGGCACTGGCACCTTCGCGTGGCACAGGCGGCATTCCACCTCCCGGTTCATCACCGCTTCCGCCAACGAGACAGGCCCGCCAAAACCCTGCGGTTACAATCAGTTGAGTCCAAAACGGCGGAAAAATCAGGGGGAAATCGACAAAAATCACGGGAAAAATAAGGAGCGAGCTGGGACAAACCAGGGAAAAGGTTGGAACAGGAACCCTAGAAGCTGGCGGGTGCGCCCACCATTGGAGCTCGCGGGGACCGAGGCGATCGCGATTCGAAGCTTCTCGAGGGTGCGGGTGCGCGAGAGGGGAGATGGGAATGGGGAGCGGAGAAGAGGGGAGCAGAAATTGATATTCCGAGGGAATATCCCACGAGAACGAAAGGGGAAAGGGTTTTTTCCGTCAGATTTACGTTTGTTAAAAGGCCCTCGATTTTACAAACTTTCACAGATGTCGCCAATGCATTCTTCAAACTTGAACAAAAGGTCACCACTGCATGCTTGCAACAACCAACAAGCCTTTCTTTCAAGTTCTTTAACAATATTGGTAGTCTAAATGCATGTATTTTGGAACTTTGCTGAATACAACTATACAAGGATTATTTATCTCATTCAACGGATTGTCTATATATTTTGAGCCATTGGGCTTCCTCCTCCCACGTGAGGGTTTTCTTAGAACCGTAATGGCTAAGTATCTTTTTGAAGGGCGGTATATGAAAAACATTATCTTGCGATTGTTATATGAAAGTTATTCATTATTGTCAAAGCTTTTGGATCACTAATTCCCTTTGGCCATGTTGTAAATATACCACACAAAATACGCATGGTGGATTTGGGGGGGGGGGGGGGGGGGCTTCACCGATGATTTTGACTCTTTAAATTTTTGCAACTTAAATCGAAGTGTGGGGCTTGAATCCAAATCTTTTTAGATTTGCAAAACTAAACTCATACGGAGTATTAGATGTCACCCAAATCTGCATCCTGAAACAAACAGAAAATAAAGGGATCAAACTGAAACTCTGCCTCTGCCACGGCCATTTCTGCTTCCACGCCAGCCACCATCTGGTTCTGGTCGCCGTAGGGAAGATTACTGACTTGCTGAGGATAGAGACGACAAAGTGGAGACCACCCGGACAGGAGCTGGCATTCCAAACCTACCCCCAGTATTTGGTTACATTTTTCACGCACCAGTATGTGTTCCAAGATGCAAGGGTGTTTCCGGTATTTACGAGACACTGGTGTGGCGATACCGAACTGGTTAGGGGAAGATCAAATTGCAGGTACGAGGCCTGAATTTAGCGTAAGCGAGTCAAGGCTCCACATGGAAGCTTCTGAATCATTGGGAGCCGTGCGTGCGGCACGTGTGATGCTTGTGGCTTGTGCAGACTGGCACGCACCGACAGTTTATTTTCCCCTTTAGGCTATCCCGTCGCAAGCTCAGCAAATGCATCGCCATCACAGTGAGATAACTCATGAAAACGCGGTATGGTAAGTGGTAAAGTCGCCTGTAGCTGGGTTAGTTTCTATAGGCGTTCGGATCAAATAGAGTGGTCGTATTGAATATGTGGCGCCAGCAGTGGATTCCCTCTACTGACGCATGCTGGTTGTAGGATTGAATAAACAACACTGAATCCTCTTGCAGAAAGTTGCAGGAAGGTTGAATTCATAAACCAATTTTTAGGAATGAATTTGATCAAAAACCAAGATTTTTTTTGCAATTTTCAACCAAGAAAATTAGGCAAATTACCATATATTTTAATTCTAAAATACTCAAGGTAAAACAAGATTATGTGTAGCATGAGTAATCTTGTGACAAGATTAAACAAGTGCTGTTCATGCCTATTTCACAAAATAGCAAGAACAAGATAGAAAACGAGAGAAAGTTGTACCCAGAGACGGGACCAGTGCTGGAGGCACCGGTAGCGACGTTCCTAACAAACGACATGTTAGGCTGTTCGAAGTAGTCGATTGAACTTGATGCAGGAAGATGTACGCCGTGCAGTCTCTCGAAACAAACACCGGAAAATAGTCGAGTCGCGATACCGGGAAGAAGATGAAGTGGTCGATCAACGAGCAGTCGCGCCTAGCGCTCTCCAAAAAACTGATCACCCGCCTATCCGTGCAGATGTCACAGCGAGACGTGGTTCCGGAGGCCTGCTCTCCCAATACTTGTGCGCGCAAGTACTAGGATGGAGATGCACGAGTGCAGCGATAGCAAGTAGAAAATTGGAGTTGTTTTCATGTGTCTCTTGTTGTGTTATGAGCATTTCTTTTATAGTGGCTCGAAGAGGAAGGTGAAAAGACCAGAGTTATTTGTGTAATAAACTTCAGCCGTATGTTACTAGTAACATACAAGTTTATTACCTATTTATCTCCAGCCGTTACTACCATGCATTGCAATGAGTCATTAACCTGGTGATCAATT
>LAPY01002361.1:58119-69130 GCA_000970635.1 Eragrostis tef
CACTGACAGCTGAAGTTGAACAACTGAAGGTGCGGGTGACAGCTGAATCATTCCTGCATGTTTCATGTGTTTGTTCTATTTCATTATTTTCGAATATTGTCCAAGCAAACTGTAACATACTTGTGTTTTTATTATAGTTTTGTTTGGACATTTGGTATTGACAACTATAGTAATCCCTTAATGTTGGACCTAACACTGTACCTTACTACTGCTGGAAAGATTATTCCACTGTTTGCTTGTTATACGAATAACATCTTGTTAAGTATCTCTTTTCAGTTTAGAAGCAAAATGAGCCTATGATGTTCAAGAATTTATAATGGTTGAACTTATTTTGATTCTTTCAGGCTTTACTGGAAACTGAAAGGCAAGCAACAGAAGCTGCAAAGAGAGAACATGCTGAAGCTGAAAGGAGAAACGAAGAACTGATTCAGAAATTTGAAGGCGCAGAGAAAAAGATCGAGCAACTTCAGGACACTGTCCAGAGGTATATATAATCTTAATAATAATAAAATCATTGTTCATTCATCTACCTGTCTCTAGTGTTATGATTTGTCTGCTAAACCTTACTTTTAGCACTGTCTTTTCTGCTTTGTATAAATAATGCTGTTGTTAATATTTTCGCAGGTTGGAAGAGAAGGCAACAAACATGGAGTCTGAGAACAAAGTGCTCCGCCAACAGGCTGTTGCAATTTCTCCTACTGCGAAATCATTAGCTGCATATCCTAAGTCTCCTTTCCAGGTATGCCATGCCCCTGATGCTTACATTCTGCACACATATTTTTTGTTCCATCACAGTAACCTCTATTTCCTTAGCTGAAGACTCCGGAGAATGGGAACGCTCTGAATGGGGAGGTGAAATCAACACCAGTAAGTGAAAAGAACACTATCAAATACTATGTTGACTTACTATACTAAAGTAACTAGATTTGGTGCTAAGTAACTTTTCTTTCTTGAAATATCTGCATAGGATGTCACTCCTATATCTCTCAGCGCCAAAGAACTCGAGGCTGAGGAGAAGCCACAAAAATCACTTAATGAGAAGCAACAGGTGTTAATTTATTGAATTACTTCCTTGTCAGCTTCATCTTTCTCCCTAAATTTGTTCACTTTTTGGTTTGACTGGTTGTTGTATCTTTCTTTACATTATGGTATTTGTGCTGCAGGAAAATCAAGACCTGTTGATCAAATGTGTATCACAAGATCTGGGATTCTCCAGTGGTAGGCCTATTGCCGCTTGCCTTATCTACAGGTGTCTTCTGCATTGGAGATCATTTGAAGTTGAAAGAACCGGTGTTTTTGACCGTATTATTCAAACGATAGGCACTTCCATAGAGGTAATTTCTACTTGGTTCCCTTTTTCATGAGAAATCATGTTATACATTTTGTTTTCATGTTATGCCCTGCCCTCATCATGGAGATAGAAAAACAAAAACAAAGTAACAGCGGTAATGGCAGCCTAGTTTCTTTTGATGCATTAAGTACATATTGGTAAAAGTCCTTTTTTTTTAATTCATTTACGTTTTGAGATAAGTTTTATTGATATGAGGGGTTAAATTCCAAAATTCTTCTTCCCAAAGATCCAGGACAACAATGACAAGCTAGCATATTGGCTCTCCAATTCATCCACATTACTACTGCTACTACAACGAACACTTAAGACGACTGGAGCAGCTGGACTGACTCCTCAGAGGCGCAGGTCATCTGCTGCATCATTGGGGAGAGTGTTTTCGGTAAAGCATTTTTCTTTAGTTTTTTACTATCCAATTTTACATCCTGAAAATTGCCTAATTGATTTCTTCTGAAAAATTAAAGGGAATTCGAGCTTCACCACAGAGTGTTGGGCGTCCTTTTATGGGTAGCCGTTTGATTGGGGGACTAGGTGATCTTCGTCAAGTTGAAGCCAAGTATCCTGCCCTGCTTTTCAAGCAGCAGCTTACTGCTTTCCTTGAGAAGATATACGGGATGATAAGAGACAACTTGAAAAAAGAGATATCTCCATTGCTTGGTCTTTGCATCCAGGTACGAATCACTGGCACTTGAGTATGCTTTCTTTCGTTTTTACTGATACTTAATGTTTTACAGGCACCAAGAACATCTCGTGCAAGCCTAATTAAAGGATCCCGTTCTCAAGCGAATGCCTTGGCCCAACAAACTCTTATTGCTCACTGGCAGAGCATTGTGAAAATATTAACAAACTACTTGAATATTTTGAAAGCCAACTATGTATGTTCTCAGAAAAAAAAGTTTTCATGTATTATATTTTTGTTAAGAATATGCATTGACATGATTCCATTGATATCGATAGGTCCCTTCATTTTTAATCAGCAAGGTGTTCACTCAAATATTTTCATTTATTAATGTTCAGCTTTTTAATAGGTATGATTTCACTCTTTGCTCTCCTTCTGCCAAATTGCACTTTTGTTCCACTACAATTAAGAAACCATTTTCTTGTAGTCTGCTTCTTCGTCGAGAATGCTGTTCGTTTAGCAACGGCGAATACGTGAAAGCTGGATTGGCAGAACTAGAGCAGTGGTGCATTTATGCAACCGAAGAGGTATGTATAAATTATATAAACCTTTTGGGATAAATATTTAACTTATATGCTAATGTTATGTGGTATACTCAGTATGCAGGTTCGTCCTGGGAAGAATTGAAGCATATTAGGCAGGCTGTTGGATTCCTTGTATGAATTCTTATCATATGTTGTATCTGTAAAATTCTGAGTGGCCATGGATAATCTAACAAGTTGTATTATTTAGGTAATCCATCAAAAGCCAAAGAAAACGTTGAAAGAAATCACCAACGACTTGTGTCCTGTAAGTTATCCTTTTAACTCAATTAACTTCAGCATCCCATCGACATCTATTGGTTATGGCTTATGGCCTGTCATACTTCGTGTAAAACTTCAGGTCCTTAGCATACAACAGCTCTATCGCATCAGTACAATGTATTGGGACGATAAATACGGCACCCACACTGTTTCATCTGAGGTATCTTTACTACATAATTCAATTCACACTTTCTTCGAGTTCCTCTTTTGTGTCGCGATACGGTCCTATTTGTGTTTCTAATACCGAAACAAAATGATTGTAGGTCATTTCAAGTATGAGAACAATGATGACAGATGACTCAAATAATGCAGTCAGCAGTTCTTTCTTGTTGGATGACGATTCAAGGTTATTTCTTTATTCTAATTTCTACATCTAGTTGGCTAGACTTATTTAATGGTCCGATCTCTAAAATTGCGCATGGTACTTGTAATTACAGCATTCCATTTTCTGTGGACGACATCTCGAAGTCGATGACAGAAATCGAGGTGACAGATGTTGACATGCCACCATTGGTCCGGGAGAACTCTGGGTTTACCTTCTTACACCAAAGGAAGGACTAACTTTTTGGTCCGACCAGTTGCAAGTCACTTCCAAATTCTTTTCTCCACACTCAGCCTGTGCATAACTCATGTACATACTCATGCCTTTTGCTTTCGACTGAATCAAGTCGCCTAGTCTGGTCAGGGCAGTTATTAGGATACATTTGTCATTATTTTTAGGTTGTCGGTTTGATTGATTGGTTCTTTCTTCAATTGTGTCCCCCCATTTTTTTTTGGGAGGGCCCAAGTTATATTGTAGTGAAGGGCTGGGATGCCCCTTGTCAGGTCCACGAGCTGTTATTGGAAAGCTCGCGGTCCTTCAGTCTGGAAAGGTCTTCCACGGCTACGAGTCAGTCATTGTGTCGTGGTCATTCATACGGATCTTCACCGTATTGTAAATTGCTAAAACAATTATAGTTGGAAAAAATTACAGTGACAGCAAAATTTACTCTACTGGGATTTGGTCGGATCTCTTGATCAAGGATGCACTGAAAGAACTGACGCATAAAATATACAGAGTTGTTTCCTCTTTGCCGGGAAAAAAATGGACACATAAAAGACTTGGTTCGTAAGATGACATAAAAACTGTCAGATGTGAAAAATGTAATGCCATTTCATCTTAAGTGGTTCTGTTTTTTGATAATGGAGCCAAAGTTTCAATGGTTCAAGTGCTTATATGTGACAGAATGTTACGCGGGAAGGAAATGATAACTTTTTACGACGAAGGAATTCGGGCACCAATGCATTTCAAGTGGAAACAGATGATTCATCATGACTGCATGCTTTTATGGAGAGAGCTGATGGAATGTGCACAAACTTCATCCATCCGCGAAAATACCTATAGCATAGTGGTTACAAAATCTTCACTAGTAGTACCTTATGTTTTGGGTTTGATTTTTCGTGAGAGCGAATTTTTAGGATTTGATGGTGTGTGTTTTTAATGACAGGGTTTGATTTCACGTCAACAGCGAGAGCAAGGCGCCAGTGGTGACTCCGTTAATTTCGAGGATTTGTCAGCTTAGTTTTTAAAGATAGGGTTGTGAGTGTTCGTGTGTTGTATTTTTTTTTAGGAGCCTTGTGCTTTGAGTATCTGAATTGTACTGATCGCAGAGAAAAACTCCATCCAGATCAGTACAATGTATTGGGATGATAAATATGGCACCCACACTGTTTCATCTGAGGTATCTTTACTACTTAATTCAATTCACACTTTCTTCGAGTTCCTCTATTGTGTCGCGATACAGTCCTATTTGTGTTTCTGATACTGAAATAAAATCATTGTAGGTCATCTCAAGTATGAGAACAATGATGACAGATGACTCAAATAATCCAGTCAGCAGTTCTTTCTTGTTGGATGACGATTCAAGGTTATTTCTTTATTCTAATTTCTATATCTAGTTGGCTAGACTTATTTGATGGTCCGATCTCTAAATTGTGCGTGGTACTTGTAATTACAGCATTCCATTTTCTGTGGACGACATCTCGAAGTCGATGACAGAAATCGAGGTGACAGATGTTGACATGCCACCATTGGTCCGGGAGAACTCTGGGTTTACCTTCTTACACCAAAGGAAGGACTAACTTTTTGGTCCGACCAGTTGCGAGTCACTTCCAAATTCTTTTCTCTACACTCAGCCTGTGCATAACTCATGTACATACTCATGCCTTTTTGCTTTCGACTGAATCAAGTCGTCTAGTCTGGTCAGGGCAGTTATTAGGATCTATTTGTCATTATTTGTAGGTTGTCGGTTTGATTGATTGGTTCTTTCTTCAATTGTGTCCCCCCATTTTTTTTTGGGAGGGCCCAAGTTATATTGTAGTGAAGGGCTGGGATGCCCCTTGTCAGGTCCACGAGCTGTTATTGGAAAGCTCGCGGTCCTTCAGTCTGGAAAGGTCTTCCACGGCTACGAGTCAGTCATTGTGTCGTGGTCATTCATACGGATCTTCACCGTATTGTAAATTGCAAAGACAATTATAGTTGGAAAAGATTATAGTGACAGCAAAGTTTACTCCACTGGGGTTTGGTCGGATCTCTTGATCAAGGATGAGCTGATAGAACTGACGCATAAAATATACAGAGTTGTTTCCTCTCTGCCGCGAAAAAAATGGACACATAGAAGACTTGGTTCGTAAGATGACCTAAAAACTGTCAGATGTGAAAAATGTAATGCCATTTCATCTTAAGTGGTTCTGTTTTTTGATAATGGAGCCAAAGTTTCAATGGTTCAAGTGCTTATATGTGACAGAATGTTACGCGGGAAGGAAATGATAACTTTTTACGACGAAGGAATTCGGGCACCAATGCATTTCAAGTGGAAACAGATGATTCATCATGACTGCATGCTTTTATGGAGAGAGCTGATGGAATGTGCACAAACTTCATCCATCCGCGAAAATACCTATAGCATAGTGGTTACAAAATCTTCACTAGTAGTACCTTATGTTTTGGGTTTGATTTTTCGTGAGAGCGAATTTTTAGGATTTGATGGTGTGTGTTTTTAATGACAGGGTTTGATTTCACGTCAACAGCGAGAGCAAGGCGCCAGTGGTGACTCCGTTAATTTCGAGGATTTGTCAGCTTAGTTTTTAAAGATAGGGTTGTGAGTGTTCGTGTGTTGTATTTTTTTTTAGGAGCCTTGTGCTTTGAGTATCTGAATTGTACTGATCGCAGAGAAAAACTCCATCCATCCTAAAAATATTACTATGTATTTTGTGTGAAAAATAGCCTTTTTAGAAGAAACAAGAATTTAGTTGAATCTGAATCTTTAACAGGTCAACCCATCAGTACCAACGAATGCATACGGGTCCATCGTTTATTTATGAAAAAACTAAATTGTAGGCCTTTCACAGCCCAGCCCAGCCCATCACTACCCACGCTATCGGAGGAGAAACCCTGCCTAACCCCTCTTCTTCCGGTTTCCCCCGTCCGCCGCCAGAGGGGGGACGACCGCCGGCTTCAGCACTGTACCTTCCCGGCCGCGAGGACTCACGCGCCCTCTCCGGACGCCGACGCTCCGCCTTCAGCCTCTCTCCGGACGAATTGAAACGTGAGTAAACAGTCGTATCTTCTTTGATTGCTCTCTGTTTGTGTGATTGTGTCTGCGTGCTTGTCCATGCTTCTTGGTCGAAGTCGAGTCCACAATTTATTCCAGAAAATTAAAATCGTATTTCTGCCCTGTTTATGGTTAGTCTCTCATGTTTCCTATGAACTGTAAGTGTCGCTAGGCAAGTGTTCTAGAGCTGTAATAATTGCATAATTTCACTATTGACAAGTAGCACTTAAAACTATACTGCCGTAATTGCAGGCATACGAACTGCATTATTTCACAGATGTAATTACAGCAATTACTTCCGTAGTGTTTACGGTATCGACACTATTTCACACCATCAGCACTGCCTTATAGATGTTGATATTCATGATTTGTACGTTTTCCTGTTGCTTGCTGATATTTCATATCGGATTCACGTGGTTTTTGTTTGTTACAGGATACAGGAGTAGGTAGCTAAACTTTGTTGGCAAGATGGTGCAGTACAATTTCAAGAAGATCACTGTTGTGCCTCCTAGGAAGGACTTCATTGACATAATCTTGTCACGTACTCAGAGGCAGATACCAACTATTGTCCACAAGGGTTATGCCATCTCTCGTATTCGCCAGTTTTATATGCGTAAGGTTAGGTATTCCCAGCAGAACTTCTATGAAAAGCTATCCACCATCATTGATGAGTTCCCTCGACTAGATGACATCCACCCTTTCTACGGGGACCTCCTCCATGTGCTCTATAACAAGGATCACTACAAACTTGCCCTGGGCCAGATTAACACGGCGAGGAACATTATTGCAAAGATCTCCAAGGACTATTTAAGGCTGCTCAAGTATGGAGACTCCTTGTACCGTTGCAAGTGTCTAAAGGTAGCTGCATTAGGTCGCATGTGTACAGTCATAAAGCGAATAAGTCCTAGTTTGGCATACTTGGAGCAGATCAGGCAGCACATGGCCAGGCTTCCGTCCATCGATCCAAACACCCGGACTATATTGATTTGTGGCTATCCAAATGTAGGAAGAGTTCTTTCATGAACAAGGTTACAAGGGCAGATGTGGATGTCCAGCCTTATGCTTTTACAACTAAGTCACTGTTTGTTGGGCACACAGATTACAAGTACCTGCGCTATCAAGTGATTGACACTCCAGGGATCCTTGATCGGCCTTTTGAGGATAGGAACATCATAGAAATGTGCAGTATCACTGCTCTTGCGCACCTGAGAGCTGCCGTGCTGTTCTTTTTGGACATTTCTGGATCTTGTGGGTACAATATTGCTCAGCAGGCCGCACTGTTCCACAGTATCAAGTCCTTGTTCATGAATAAGCCTCTAGTCATTGTGTGCAACAAGATTGACTTGCAGCCTCTAGGTCTCTGTGAGGAGGACATGAAGCTTGTAATGGAGATGAAGGCAGAGGCGATGAAGACCATTGCTCGAGCTGGAGATGCTAATGAAGATGGTGTTCTGTTGACTATGAGCACTTTAACCGATGATGGTGTGATTACTGTTAAAAATGCTGCATGTGAGAGGCTTCTCGAACAGAGGGTGGATATAAAGATGAAATCAAAGAAGATGGTCGACTGCTTGAATAGATTTCATGTTGCTATGCCAAAGCCTCGTGACAACAAAGAGAGGCCTGTTTGCATTCCTACAGCTGTTTTGGAAGCTTGTGCAAATGCTGATGCAAATGAAAAGAAGCTCGAGAAGGACCTTGAGAATGAGAATGGAGGTGCCGGGGTCTATTCTGCAAGTCTTAAGAAGCACTGTATACTGGCTAATGATGAATGGAAGGAAGATATTCTGCCTGAGATTTTGGATGGTCATAATGTTGCCGACTTTCTGGATCCAGATATCCTGGAAAGGTGTGAAGAGCTGGAAAGAGAGGAGGGGCTCCGTCTTGAAGAGCAGGCAGCACAAGATGTTTTTGAGATTGATGGCCATGAGTTAACTGAAGAGCAGCGTGAGATTTTGGCTCAGATTAGGAAAAAGAAGGCACTACTCATCCAAGGACATAGAATGAAGAAGAGAACAGCAGAAAACTGTCCTATAATTCCTAGGAAGTTTCACAAAGACAGAAAATTCACAACTGAGAGGATGGGGCGACAGCTTTCCTCAATGGGCTTCAATCCTAGTCCAGCCTTGGAACGAGCTCGTAGTCAATCAAGGGTCGCAAGCGTGAAAGGTCACTGAGCAGAGCTGCTGGTGATGGTGATAATATGGAGATTGATGGCCAGCAATCAAATAAGAAATTGCGGGCAAGGTCAAGATCTAGGTCGAAATCACGAGCACCTGAGGAGGTCATACCAGGAGAAGGATTCAGGGACTCTAATCAGAAAAAGAAGGCAATCAAGAAAGCAAAGGACTCGACAAAGAAGAGGAACAAGGATGCTCGCCGTGGAGAGGCTGACCGCGTGATTCCCACATTGAAACCAAAGCATCTATTCTGGGAAACGCTCTATTGGGAAGACAAGCAGGCGATAAGTGCATCAGCACTGCTGCTTGGCGTCTCCGGATCTGGTGGGTTATTTTGTGACCATGTTTATTTGTCCAAATAATTCCTTTTATGGTGCGCATCCATTTTCTATGCTGCTAGTGTACAATGACCATTCAGTTCTAACGCGGCCACCTGTTTGGAAATACAGGATCACTGCAATTTTGGTACTAGGAATTGGGGAAGTGTTGTTGACAAGCTGCTTTACGTCGATTCAAGTATATGAACTCTGGCTTGATGTCGCTTGTGTCACATCCTCTGATTTGTATTTATGCTAGTTTATATTACTGAATTTAGGGACTTATGGACACAATGTAACTGAATGGATTTGACTTTGTTCTTTGGTATTAAGGCACTCATCAGCTTGTGTCGTTTGAATGTTTGTCAGGGCCTCGTACTAGCAATTCCTTACATTTACCATATTTATTGATTCAACATGATAAGTATCCCACCTGGGTTTTTGAATCCTCTCTCCTTAACCCGGCCAGTTTCCTATGGACGCTGCCTCCTGTTTCTGCTACCCTTTCCCGCCTTTTCTCCATTTCGGGGCCCACAAGACAGTGCCCACTCCCGTTCTAGTGTACCTATGCTGCCTGTCTGGCTCTGGCCCTTCTCCTCTCGCCCCCACTTTACAGAGTGTGTAGTAGGACACACGTTGCTTTCTCTCCTAATCTCGCAACCTAAGCATATACATTTGTTTATTTGGTGTAAAAGAAAAGGAAAATTCTCCAGGCCGACGCCGTCCAGCTGTTGCATATGATGTGAGGCCTACTTCTTCCACTGCAGCTGCATCAATTTAAAATAGTTTAGTTGCATTGCATTAACTCTATTGATGAGCAGCAGGAAATCGCCAGCCATTGGCAACCGATTCAACATTTTCCAGCTCGTCTTTATTCTCTCTGTTACAACGAGGTAGTGCTGGTCTCTGATTTGCTGCTTGTATTTTAATACTCAGAATCTGCTCCTCTTGACTTACGGATTTCACCGTCGGTACAATTAAAGTAAATTGCATTAAAGGAAATGGCCCATAGATAGTATTATTTGCCGTATGTTTTGTTTATTTTTTACTTCTTCCTTCTAATATTTTGTGGTGACATGTCATTGTTACACAGAAAATCAAAAGGGAGAAGGAAAAGGCCCGGCAAGGAAGGGAAAGTAGCATGGAAGGAAGCAGAGATGCCAATCGCGAGATGCTGTGATCGCTGCTCATGAGATCACCTGGCAAATCAGTAAGCTTGGTCACCTAATTGTAACTATCTTCTCCGTTAGCCCAATCCCAAGATCTCACATGTGTTTGTCCACAGAGGAGAAGCCCCTCCAAGATCAAGGTCGCCTATGGATGGAGCTCAGAGGAGGCAAGCCACCGCCATCGCGGTGACACCGGCGCGTGCGCAGGACACCCCGGCCCGGCGCCTGATCGCATGGCTGCAGCTCTTCTTTAGTAAGTGCGATCTCCTTACTAAATCGTCCAAGAAGAATCTGATGAGCTCGCTCGTTCATGATCCATGGGTGCTCTGGTCTTGATCGTGTCTGCGACTCTGCAGAGGCGTTCGTTCATAGGTACGGCAAGCTGGTGCGGTGGGACGCGGTGGGGAACCCCGTGTTCGTCCTCGTCGTCGCGTTCCTGGCCCAGAGGAGCCTGCGCCGCCGGTACCTGTCATGGAAGGAGTCGTCGCAGGCGCGGCTGGGCCGGCGTCTCGCCGTGAGCTCTCGCTCCGGAAGCAGGACAGAGCAGCCACCCGCATCCAGGTAGCACGCAGTGATCAGCAATTGGTTCGATTCTTGTGTCAGCAAATTCTGATTTTATGTTGTGTTGCCAAAAAAAAAAAAAGGCGCAATGGCGTGCGCACCGGGCGTTGTGGAGTTACCTGATGACGAAGAGGGCCGCCCTGATCTGCCAGCTTACTTGGAGGCACAGCATTGCAAGGAAGCAGCTAGTGAAGCTCAGACTGGTTCGGCATTCCCGTTCTAGACTTCTACTGCTCATAATGCCGATTTTCTTGTTTTCCCTGCTTGACATAGGGACAATCCGACAATGTGCAGGCAAATCTTCAGAGGCTGCATGAGATGGTGGACGTGCTGCAGCAGGCGGTCGGTGATGCAGAAGCCA
>LAPY01002362.1:8293-25249 GCA_000970635.1 Eragrostis tef
CCCCGTCGCCGGAGACCTCCGCTTTGCCCCGCCGCCGTACGCCTCGCGCTACTCTCCGTCTAATGTATGCACACAGGTACTTTCTCCGCCAGCAGCAGGCCTAGACTGACGAGGGCCGAGGCTCCGTCAGCGCGCACGATGGCCGGAGACGCCGAGCGGCCATGTCGCTCGCCAATTGCTCGCGCGGTGGTCGGAAATCGAACGGCCACCATACAACCTCCGTTCACCATCGGCTCCGGGCTCGGCGTGCATACTGACGGGAACGACGCGTTCAGTGGGCTGGGCACCTGGATGCAGATGCAGAGCAGGTACACGGCGGACCGTGGTTGCCGGCTTGGCCTTTCCCGGCTGGCACACGTTAACTCCCTGGCTTCATGGTACCATTTCTCATGTTGAATCGAACACATCAGGATCACGAACAGGATCTGCTCGTTCCCGCTTGTCATAGTCGCAACTGAAGTAGAGGCAAATCTTCACATTCAGCAGCAGGGGAGAGACTTGGACTGCCTCTGCTAACAACAAGCGCATAGCTACCCAAAGTGCCGTGTCGCCGGACTTTATTTTACTTGACGGCGAGGTGTGTGCCGGCTTCGCAGTGCCGATTGATTGCTTCATGTGTAAACTTTTTGACACAGTAATAATGATGTAATGTTACAGCCCTGTACGTATCTGCATTCTGCAATCATTGTTGTGTGTCCATGAACCGCCTGAGAGTGTTTTCCATGGCCAATCTTTTTTTTCTATTCCCAACACATGTAAGTCTTCCTTGTGACCACATTATAAGATTTATTTTCTTTCTTGTTCCGGTTCAACTTATTTTCTTTCTTGTTCCAGTTCAACGAGGATTTTTTTTTAGGATGTGCCCTTTTCTGTGTTTTGTTAAAGTGTGTCATTAAGAAATGTGCACATGTCCTATAGGCTGGCAGTGCGAGTGCAGAATGAAGGCAGCCAGCAGTCAAGCAGCTCACAACCTGACGGAAACAGGTGCTGTAGAAGATTAAAATCTTTTTGCCTGGCGAGTGGTTAACCAAGGGCTGCCTACAAAGGTAAACAAATGGAAGAGAACGACAGAAACAGAGAATGTTTGCGGCATGTGCGGTATGCAAGCAGAAGATGAACACCACGCCCTGGTGCGCTGCGATCATGCTACTGCACTCCCAAATGCAATGGCTGTGGCTCCTTGTAAGGGATAGACTTTTGTGACCTTTTTCTCGTCTAGTGATGAACTCTCTCTTTCGTAGGCACCACCACGAGGGATCTTTCCCTACGTAGAAAATATTTAAATATTTCTTTGCTTGCCTTTTCTACTACAATCTTCTTCGGTGCTCATTGCATCGCTCCCGTGAACCGGTGCAAGTACACATCCTATTATTTTCAATATATTTATGGTTTCAAACTTTTGGAAGGATATAATTTGCATTACACCAAAACTCTAGAAAAAGTCACCTTCTCTGTCTTTGTTAAGATGACCACCTAATGTTTCCTGAAAATTTGGAATTGGCACTGCATTTGGGCCAAATGTCAGATATTGAGCACAATTATGTCCCCTTTTTCTTCTGCTTATCCTGGTCTGTCCAGCACAACGGCCCAACCCAGACGATCTCAACATTAGGCTCATACCGGCCACAGCTCCTTCCTCCTCCCCTTTCCTCCTGCTTGGTAAGTTTGCGGCTTTGAACCATTTCAAACTTCCATTTTTAATCCAATTGGAGTCATATGTGCTAATAGTTGATCCATTTGTCATAGTGAAACTTGTTCAATCTTGTAGTTCGGGCTCCATGTCCACTTATAGAGTATCTTGAGACGGTACACGAGTATTTCTTTCTTCAGTGGTAATGCAACATTCACTTTAATTTGAACAATTTCACTCTCCCTATTTTTCCCGTGTTATTTGAACGGATATGAACAATATGGAATACTCCCTTAGATTTTTTATGTATGAAGTTAGCTAATAATCCCCATCTTTGTATTAGCTAATTTGCAAGATGTCAGAGATGCACCGGAACTCTGTGAGAGTGAGTTCAGTTACGACTTCATCTCCGACATACATATACGGTGGATTTCATCATGCACTTATCAAATTGCTCCGAAGCTCTGATCATAAAATATAATATTCGATTCGCATGCATATTAAGATGCAAAATTTGCAGTAACCAAATCCACATTTCACATAGACATTTGTCTACTCAAGTTTGTCCCGTAAAATACAGATGGCAGACAAGGTAACAAGGCTCTAGAAATCATGTGAATGCAGTAAAATTCCAAGTTTCCCACTTAGTAGGGTGGTAAAAACGCAGTGTATTTTGTCCATCTGAACATGTAACTGCCTACAGTGCCCTCAAGGTGCTAGCAGTGTACGGTATCATCTTAGTAGCTGTAGTTCTTGACGAACATGTCCTCCTTGGCCGCCTCAGCCTCACCGTCGCTAGTGTACTTGCCGAGCTGAGCCAGGGAGTTGGCCTTGGCGCGCAGCAGCAGCGCGTCCTGCGCCGCCTTGAAGTTCTCGGGCCGGCCGCCCCATGTCTTGAGGCAGGTGTTCTGGAGAGCCCTGGCGTAGGAGAAGGACACATGCCACGGGTTGGTGCCCTGGTTCATGGCGTTCAGGTTCTGGGTGGCCTCCACCTCAGACTGGCCACCAGACAGGAACTGCAGTTTTTTTTTTAATCACCAGATTGTCAGAACATGGTTTGCATTTCTTGGCCAAATGCACAAGAGGGGATAAACATTTTCGGAAGAAGATGATAGATAGAAACTGACCATGATGCCAGGGACAGCCGGGGGGATCCTTCTGTGGAGGAGCTTGAGGGTGTACTCTGCCACTTGCTCAGGGGTGGCCTTGTCCTTGCTCTCAGCACCAGGGGTGACCATGCTGGGCTTGAGGAGGATGCCCTCAAACATGACGTTGTTCTCAGCCATGTAGTAGAAGGTTTCGGCCCAAACTTTCTGCGCAACCTCGAAGGTCCTCTCGATGCCGTGCTCACCATCCAGCAGGATTTCAGGCTCAACAATTGGCACCAGACCGTTGTCCTAGAATAAGAACATGTCAGATGTTTATGTAACGATATTTCAAAAAACAAAATATGTAAACGTTGGAGATCAATACCTGAGAAATGGCGGCGTAACGGGCAAGGCCCCAGGCAGCTTCCTTCACGGCAAGTTCAGATGGGCCGTTGGGGATGCTAACAACTGTGCGCCTGCAACAGAACTTCATGTTAGACATGAGAGCATGGATAAATGTCACATTGTTTGAAACATATGCCGTCGTAGATGCAAATTTCTTACCACTTGGCAAAGCGAGCACCTGCCTGGTAGTAGGCCGCCTCACGTGAGGCAAGGCCATCAAGACCCTGACACCATGACTCGTTGTTGGAGCCAGCGAGTGGCACAAGACCCTGAAATGAGCACGAAGTCAGAGATTTATATATCCATTTGGATTTCAGCTATGCAAGTGCTTTGTCAGTCCACAATTAATGATTTACTTCAAAATTATTACAACTCCGAAAAATCCAGTTTTGCACATGTTTCTTATCATGAGTCAGTTTGGAGTGTGAAGCATACCTTGTCGACCTTGATCCCAGGCACAATTCCCTGCTCAACAAGGATGTCAACAATCTTCTTGCCATCAACAGTGGACTGGTAAAGGGTCTCCTCGAAGAGGATAGCACCAGAGATGTACTGTCCCAGGCCTGGAGCAGTGACCAGGAGGGTCCTGTAAGCCTGGCGGTTGGCCTCAGTGTTCTCAAGACCAATGGAGTCAAGCCTCTTGCCGCAGGTGGCGTTTGACTCGTCCATGGCAAGGATACCCCTTCCAGGAGATGCAATGGTTTTCTGCAGCAATGATAAAGTTTGTGACTTTCTGAATCATAACTAAATGGGTACTTTTGAACTTTCTTAATTATGACCCTTCAGATGCATCACTGAACAAGATCATAGCTGCAGGCCAGATGGGCTCAAATAATCTAAAAAACATATACAAT
Organism: Eragrostis tef; assembly: GCA_000970635.1. Classification (NCBI taxonomy): domain Eukaryota; kingdom Viridiplantae; phylum Streptophyta; class Magnoliopsida; order Poales; family Poaceae; genus Eragrostis; species Eragrostis tef. The sequence continues at coordinate 12,271 of LAPY01002362.1, forward strand.
GTTGCCAACATTATGTGTGCCATAACGCTTCTTGGCCCAAGATCATAGCTGCTGGTCACCGGTATTGACCTATATCAGATTCTACATGCATGGTGCAAAGTGCAGAATATACTGCCGGTTGTTCAGAAATTATACCGCGGTTTTGACAAGCTCATCAGCGTATGCGCTAGCACGGACGATCATGGAGACAGTCACCGGCTTGGGAGCAGCAGCCTGACGGGTGGCGCCCCATTCGGCCTTCTTGGGAAGGAAAGATGACTTGAGGAGAGTAGCAGACGCCATGGCTCTGCTTCTCAAGGGCAAGGAGATCAGACGCTACTCTCTCTTTGGCACAGCTTCAAAGTCTGTCTTTCCTTAGGGGGACTGAAGTGCAGCAGCAGATCACATATAACAGTGTGCGCCTGGTGGGGCATGCAAGGGAGGATATGAGTTGTGCGGTGGAGACTGCCTTTCTGAATATGAATGGCTGTGCTTTGGTTGCTTCAATCATCTTGCTGTTGCCCATAGGTATCTTCCAACGGTTACGGATGTCCTAATATATTACATTCATTAACTTACCCATATATAATCGATTACAAAAATAAATCGGAATTTCGAAGAGCCTTTTCGTGATAAATGCTTCGAATTTTTCCAGCAGACTTTAGTGACCGGAGCTGAACTGTTGGCTGCATGCAGCTGGAGCTGACCCATTGGCTGTATGCTCCACATGACACCGACAGCTCTCAATGAAAAGGAAAGAAGCTGAGTATTGTGAAAGGGATTTACTATTGAATGACAATATGACAAAACTCGGATACATACAAAATGAGTAGAAGCATATAATTTTTTCCCCTACAAAAAAATGTTGGAAAAAGATTTTACAGTACACAATAAATTGAAATCAGATGGACTGCTGCAACTCCACTGCTGCAACTCCAAAGTACGGAGATATACATCCATACAAATGACTTGCACATATGAAGCTTTTGTGAAAGAAAATAATGTTCTCTTCTTTACCATGTAAATCGATCTGGAACATATGTTCTCCTGTTTTCTTCAATCATCTTGCCTCTTGCCACCCTTTCCTTTGTCCTAACGCTGGCACATATGTTCTCGTTTCTGCACCATGTAAATCCTGCAAAATAAGCATTTTATCGTGAAGCTTAAAGCTCGATGATGAACAAGAAAATGTGACAAGGCTGTATTCTAAAGAACCAATCCATGGTCCCGTTTGCCCAACGTGTTCCCCTTGTTTCTTCATGGTTTGACAGCGACGCGAGGACCATGAAGCACGGTTCCCAGGCCCCACGGTGGTGTTGACGTGGAGTTAGCACCCACTGGCAGGTAGGCCAGGTTCGGGTTGCGCTACTGACGTGTGGGCCCCGAGCTTTGTTGCAGGCGTACGATCGTTTGTGAGCTTTCCGAGGGATGCTGATTCGCATTTCGTGCCATTCACTTGTGCTGAATGTAGACTGAAAATGACTAAAAAGCACGTATTGCAGTAGTAGTTTTCTCGGTTATATTTGACTGAAAATGATCAAGTGGTTGTACAGTTCCGTTTCTACTAAGCAAATATGTGCCCACAAATAAATTTGAGAAGCAGCCACAATATTTCCCGTTTGGATCTCAAAATTAGGCCTCATATTTGCAAATTGGATTGTAGGCCAGCAATTATATTGTTTGGATGGGGCATCAAATTAGAATTGGAAACGAGGCCTAACTCCATGAGTTTTGGTTTTGGTGGAGCACTATCGCGTGCGCCCTCCCAATCAAGACCCTCGATGTGTTGATTTGTGTGGTAGTCATCAGCTCGTGCAACCCTAAACCTGCGGCCCTTCACTCTAACACAACTTGTCTCTCTAACAGACGGAAGAGCAGTAGGAAAGCGACAAGAGAGCAACGCCCAGCTACTGATCGTGAAAAATTCCTCCTTCGTCCAGCCCCATGAGTCTACTTACCACACCTCTTGGATAAAGGTATGATAATGGATTCGATCGGTTGGATGTGGGTTCAGCAGCTAAAAAGGTATTGCTCATAGGTATCTTCCAACGGTGGGGACGTCCTGATATATTACATCCATGAACTATATATCATCGATTTCATCGGAATTTCAATGGGCCTTTTGGTGATAAATGCTTCAAATTTTCCCGTCAGACTTTAGTGACTCGAGCTGACCCGTTGGCTGTATGCATCTGTCTCAGCTCCTTAGACAGAATGCTTCAGCTTCCTGTGCCTCTACCTGCTGAAGGCCTATTGATCATTAATTTGATCAACTCTCTATCGTAGATAGAGCATTCCAACCATATGGCAGTGTAGCAATTTTGAAGATTTCTAGTCTAGAGACAAACAAAGAGATATGGCCTTTCTTCTGGACTCACGGGGACATCTGAAATAAATTGGAGGTGTAACAAAGCAGAGGAAACATGGTATAAACATAATAACTGAAGATTGAATAGAGAAAGAAACTAGGCAGTAGTACACCACTTAGGAGAAACATCGATGCTGGATAGCGACTTGGACACATGGCACCTACAGCTCTCAACGAAAATGAAAGAAACTAAGTACTAATGTGAAAGTGATTTTCTATTGAATGACATTGTGGCAAACAGAGTGGATTCAGCACCCAGCTGCTGGGCGCACACACGCCTTCGCCACAATTCCTATTAATGGGCTAGCTGACGCCATTTCTTTGGAGTCATCCGGTCCGCAGGAAGCACTTGGATAGGATTCCACCCGACGACGAGGCAGGCTGGGCATTGTTATGACAAAACTCGGATAGCTACAAAATGATTAGAAGCATATAATTTTGTCAGACAAAGATTATGTAATACACAATAAATTGAAATCAGATGGATCGCTGTAACTCCAGAGTTCAAAGAAATACATCCATACAAATGACTGGCGCATATGAACCTTGTGAAAGAAAAAAACAAGTGCACAAAAAACTCCACTATCACAAAGATGCAGAGCATCAATTTTAAAACACATCAAATCCTGGAGGTGCATGCGCTTAAATGTTGGATGGTAAGACATCACTAAAAGCATCAGTTATATCGTCCATCTTAGTTGTAGCATCCAAAAGCCCATCAGGCCTTCTTTAATTGATTCAGGCAGACAATAGCGTACAAAAACTTGGGTTCTCTCCTGTATTCCAATTCACCACATTTCGAACTAATGTGACTTGAACCACAAGAAGCACAAGTACCATCCTTGAGATGATGCGATATTTCCTTCAAATAAATATCGAATCAGTGCACTGGCCCCTGGTGCTGCACCCAATATGTGTATGTTTGGCACTTCGGTAGCATCTCGGCTTAAGCAGGGCTTCAACAAACTCAACTTTTCATTGTTGCCAACCAGCAGAAATAAACATCAAGCAGGAACATCATTATCACCATCAATATTTGCTTCTGATTTAGTTTCGACTCGTAATGTCAAGCTTGACCTCCCGATGGTGGAGTCTTTTGTTTTTAACTGAACCTGTTTCTAATGATACTAGTCGAAAACTGGCATACAGATTATGGAGCTAACTGCTGATGAGCTGCACAGCCCATATTCTTCTTCCTGCTTCCAAGGATTTATCTCATCTGTCCTCTCCTTGTGAAACCAAAACCACCTTCTAGTTCCACTTTGCATGTTTATCCAAATCAACCAAAAACGAAGAATTGTTGGTGTATTGGAGCCGAGTGCATTCCTGAGATCGATGGTTGCAACATCACCATAAATGGATCTAGTTTGAGCAAACTCCCCTCTTCAGTTCTGTTCCTCCGGAAACCTCATCAATTGTCTTTCCACATGCTTCTTCAGCTGTTCCAGGACAGGTACTAGATAAAAACGAGACAAGCTTCTGCCTCAGCAATGGTGATAGCTTATCGCAACCTATCAACGGCTCCAACGAGGGCACCACTCCTTTTTTCACCAGCACCCCAAACGCCCTCCTCACACTCTGAGCTATTGCCTCCTTCCTCTGCACATCATAGTTCTCAATCAGAAGAAACAGGAACTCAAGCAGCATGTTTGTGATCTCTGTATACTGAGATACTGAATTCACCATCAGGAGCATTGCAGGCTCAATATTCATAACACTATCCCTGCCCTCCTCAAAAAACAGCCAGTCATAGATCAATGCCATTGCCAGCTTCGCATTCGCCTGGACATAAGCCTTGTTGCAGCTCGTCAACAGCCAACCTATGACCGCCCAGCGGGCAATAACGCCGGACTGCATGATCTCATTGGTCGGGTGGTATCCGCAACATATGAACCGGATAATGTTGGGAATCCTCTCCTCCCTCCAGGCACTATCAGGTGCTTCCTCGTAAACCACAGCTAGTACCTCTTCTGATTCCCCCACTTCACACTGTTCATCATGAGCAAGAGCCGTGTCTCCATCTCGGGCGAGATGGCCACCGCAGTGCACCAACCAGGCGTGCTGACTCTGCAGATTTTGGCAGCACGGTCCCGCACTGAGTCCTTCCATAGAGCCTGGAACTCCGGCACAAGCATCAGATCGTGGAGTGACCTCACTAGGTCCCTTCCGATTAGTGCACACACATTCAAGTGATCCCGCAGCATTGCGACGCAGAAAGACACCACCTTTTCCCTGCACTCCTGAAGATTCTTGGCGTTGTTGCACTCTTCACAATCCTTGCAATCGAAGCTGCTCTGGAACGGCGCGAGGCAGTTCTTGGCTGGCTAGGAGGCGGAGGAATGCGAGGACGGCAGAGGCAAGGAGCTGGGGCTCCTCGTCAGCGAGGAAGGAGGCGTGCTCGGCCAGGAGCTCGAGGAGGCGAGCATCACCTTGGAACGGAACGCGGCGGAGGAGGGAAACGACGAGGGGCGCGAATCCCTGCGCCGCGGCGTGGGCGAGCTCTGTGACGGCGAGGAGGATGCGGGTGCGGGAGTGCGGGAGGAGGAGGGGGAAAGAGAGGGAGAGGAGGGCGGAGGCGAAGACTGGGTAGAAGGAGGGGGAGCGGGCGCCGGCGGCGTAGAGGATGGCGAGGAGGCTGCGCGGAAGCGGGGTGGGGTGGGTGAGGAAGGAGAAGGCGAGCGCCAGAGGCAGGTGCGGGGAGGATAGGTCGGCGGGGGATGGGGATGGAGAGAGGAGGAGGACGTGGGCGGAGAGGAAGGGGTGCTCCGGCGAAGAGGCAGAGGTGGGCGGCGGGTGGTGCTCGCCGCCGGCGAGGATCCGCGGCAGCGGCTGCTGCATTGGGGAGGGAGAAGTTGCCACTTTCTTTTTTTTTTTTTGAGGGAAGAAGTTGCCACTTGCCAGGAGGAGGTTTGGATTCAGGTCTCGGGCACCTGGATCTGGATGGATAAAATGTATTAATGGGCTTTTTATGAAGGCCCGTGAAAACCAAATACAATTAACAAATGGGCTTATATGACGGCCCAAATGCATGACAAACCGCTCCATTCGCAGGATATTATTTTCTTACGAACCGCACCATTCGCATGATATTATTTCTTACAAACCACACCCACACATGCCACCATTCACACTGTCGCAATGTGCTCCGCAATGAAGGCCAGCGAAGGAACACCACAAGGACAAGCACTCAGCAATGTGCTCTTCCAGATTAGTCTAGCTGACGACGCATATGCAAAACTTCAGACCCGATCAGAATGTACCAGACTACCAGGCAAGGCCTTCTGATACACACTAGCTTTTACTCGGATTCAAGAGTTCACCAAGATTCAAATTGTTCCTCATGGTCGTCCTCCCTTCTGCACCAGCATTGTCCTTCCTCATCATTGCCGTGAACTCACTATAGTCAATTTGCCCGTCCTGAAACCAAGATACATATTAATCCTGAAACAACAAAACCAAATTGAAGAACTAAATTGTGGGGATGGAGAGAGCGGGTGATAGATAGAAAGTAGACAGACATTGTTTTGATCAATATCTTTCATCATATCCTCAAGGTGAAGATCATCAAGACCAAATTCACGGCATGCTTGTGACAGCTCATCTATGGTTATAAAGCCATTTCCATCTCTGTCGAAAAACATGAATGCTAACTTCAAGTTTTCCTCCGTCTCCAGTTTATTCATGTGCAATGTAGCTGTGATGAATTCACAACAGTCGATGGTTCCATTGTTGTCCATGTCAGTCTGAAACAAATGTGACAAAATTTAACAAATAATATGTCAACAGTGAAATAGTATATACCATCCGCGGGATGTGTTATAATTGGACTTGCAGCCAAGGAATTATGTGTTATTCAACTAATAAAGAACTTACTGCTTCCATCCAACCTCGGATTTCGCTCTCTTAATTCTGACCCAAGCCTTTTCAAGCCATCTTTCAGATTATCAAATGTGATAACTCCACTGTTGTCAGTATCAATCATTTCGAACATCTTCTTGAGGCCTCCAATCTGTTCCTCTGACAAACTTACAGCAATAATCTACAAATTAAAAAGGTGAGTACTGTTAAACTTTCAAGATGACTGTAGCAAATTGCACGTTATGCATTGAGTATTAGATACATTCTACTTTATGTAACAACCCAAAAACTCCCCCAATCTCGCCTCCTTCCTCGCCGCCGCCGGCCAGCGACGGCACCCCAAGGTGCTTGTTGGCCGTTTTCCCCCTGTTTTTGCGTATCCTCCTGTGTTCTTCTCTCCTTGAGTTCGAATCTGAGGTGCGAATGTTGTTGTATTGGCCCGTGCTAGCCAGTGATGATTTGGTGCTCTTCAGGCCATGTCGTTCCCCGTGCTGGTGTTCGCACCATCCTTCCACTCTCCTCCGTCCTCTATCCTTCCTCAGTCAAGAGCTACCATGGCTGCCTTCTTCAAGCCCTCCCTTGGTCCTACTGTCCCAGATCCAGCCCTTCCTAGGCTGGATCCGTCCGTCCTATGGGTGGATCTGCTGCTGCTCCCCATCGTTCCTCTACTGGATGGCCGAATATTTAGCGGGGTGGAGGTGGGTGGAGGAGGTTCGTCGGTGCATCAAGCTCGACGCCAGCAGCTGTAGTGCTTGTGCGGCTCGACAGTCCACGCCTTGCCGCCGCCAGGCTCGGCGTCCACACAAACAAGGCTCGCTCACCACCGGTCCGTGCTCAGTCATGTTTTGTGATATGTGCCTAAAGATGTGTGGTGAATGGAGGCTATGGGGCACTAGGAAAGCCTTGCACCGGCTCCTAGCTGGTGCCGGCAGTGGCGACATCGATGTCGCTATCCTCGTTGGAGGCGCTGCTGCGGAGCCTTTGTACTCCATGTTTTTTAGACTCTCCAGGTACAAGCCTAGTGGTGATGATGTAGGCGTTCATGCCATCGTTGTCCTCCTTGGATGCATCGCATAGGAGGTCCCTCTCGCTGCCTCGAAGCAAGTGGTGATTCTATCTTTGTAACCCATATCCTTCCTCCTCTTGGTTACTTCTCCTTGTTTAGCTTCAATTGTTATCGTCAGGATCCGGTCAGCCTCACTGCCTTGGAAGATTTTGGGGTTGCCCTTCCCCCACCCCACAGGGCGTCGGAGTACGTTGACAAGAGCGGCGACCAGCTGGTCATGTGCCCTTAGTCAGACGATAACCAGGGCTGAACCTCATATTTGTGCAGCGCGTCTCGGCAAGCATTGTGTTTGGTATTGTTGCAATCATCAGGTGATCTGTTGCATACTTCTCTAGTAGTGCTTGGATGTTTATGTAACCTTGTTATGTTGTTTCTCCTGTTGTATTAGAGGTGGTTGTAATTCTTTTCTTATTTCTGCCTGAATGTCAGGCCTTCCATAGACTCGACTTTCATGCTCTGTAATCAGCTAACGCTGGTCATATAAAGTGGGGATCCCCTACCCCCTCCTCCTGAATTGCTCAAAAAAAAAAACTTCAGTGATGCAGTAATGAACCAAAAAAAAAACTTAATCTACAGAAACCTATTGCAACATAAATGTTGAGTAAATATCTGTACCCACGATGCCATCCTCTTGAGCTTGTTCATTTCCGAGAAATGTTTCAGCCTTGACAAAACAAATGAATCAATAGCTTTGTCAGGTCTGTCAGAATCACTAAGCCACGGGTGACCTGATACAGACAGTGCCATTACGAGGAAATAAGAAACATAAGCACATCTCCAATACTACGCGAAGTGAGAGACGGTGGACTTACGAAGGACCTCATGTGCACTAAATCTTTCCTTAGGATCCGGAGCAAGCATATTACGGATCAAATCTTTAGCACCACCAGAGATATTAGGCCATGGATCATAATCGAAATTAAGTTTGCCTCTTAGAATCTCCCTGCAAGTTTGTTCCTCTGTTTCTGCGCATACTAGAACATAAATCATGATACGTAGAGACATGATAATTTGATGGCGTACGTGAACGAAAAATAATTCACCTGCCGAAAAAGGGTAGGAGCCAGATAGCAAGATGTACAGAATCACCCCGGCACTCCAGATACCAGCTTCTGGACCATAGCATTTCTGAAGCACCTCAGGTGCAACATATTGCTGACTCCCAACGAAATCGGAGAACGTATCACCTGAGGCAATGGAGGGGAACAGCTTGGTCATCAGCGCAAGAATTACTCTGGATGATGTAGAGGTTAGAATAACGAATACTCTTTCTTTCATCTGAAATGGACATACCAGGCTTGTAGAACGCAGAGAGGCTAAAGTCAGTGATCTTGAGAGCCCCAGTGCTAGAGAACTGGAAGTTGGCTAGATTGATGTCTCGGTGCATGACGCCGAGAGAGTGACACCCCTCGACGACCCCGACGATGGTCTTGATGATCTGCGCGACCTCACGCTCGCCGTAGCGGTCCCTGGCTAAGAGGAGGTCTGAAAGATACCCGCCAGCGCAGAGCTCCATGACGATGTGCACGAAGCGCGCGTCCTCGTAGGCGCCGTGGATGCGCACGACATTGGGCAGATCAGAAAGGTGGTGCATGATCTGGATCTCGCGGTACACGTCCTCGCGGCACAGCAGCTTGCGCTTGGGGATGGACTTGCACGCGTACTCGGCGCCGTCTGCCTTGCCCACGCACTGGTACGTGGTGCCGAACCGCCCTAGCCCCAGCTTGTTGTTGCCGATGCGGTAGTGGTCGCGCACGTTCGCCGTCTTGTTCGGAAGCACGGACGACGTCTGCCGCAGCTTTTTTTCGATGGGAGGCCGCCGCAGCTTCGCCTCCGCCTTCGCCTGGCGCATCATGTACCAGATATTACAGAGTGTAACTAATCTATTGGCCGGAATACATTAGTTGGAGAAGAGCTAGCTAGGGAACATGCCATGGGTTACTTTACCTTAATCACCCAGCCGTTCACGTCAGCGCACATGTTCGTACACTCTGTTGCATTAAGCGTTTTGATTATATCCCGTGCATCAGGCCTTTTCTTCGGATTAGTGCGGACATATCGGAGTCCTATTGCGATGCATGCGTCTACTTGTTTACTGTATGTTTCCATGGTTGAGTAATTGGTGTTCTCTTCTTCAAACCGATTCCTCCATTTCCGAACCACCTAGAGGTAAGACAGTAATAACCGTATCATGCATATAGCTTCCAATTTTTTTTTTAAAAAAAACGACATCAGCACAGAAATATATGCAAAGGGTGAACTTTTGCTTATCTTCTCACATCCTCAATGAAGTGTCCAAAAGCTGCTTCGTTATTCTGGGGGTATTCCACCCTGGATCCCGTCACTATTTCTATGATTATAACGCCCAAGCTGAATATGTCTGACTTTCCTGATATGGACCCATTATTCAAGTATTCTGGTGCCATGTATCCACTGCGCGCATTATAACAAAAAGAATACAGTAAAGTCTATTAATTGCATAATGTGAACAATATGTTTCTTACGACGATTAGCTCTTACAACGTCCCCTGACGAGTTTCAGTGATAATCCGAGATTGTTCTGGGCCAAAGAGTCTTGAGGTACCAAAATCTGCAATTTTTGGTACCATATTGTCATGCATCAATATATTTTGAGGTTTAAGGTCCAAATGAATAATATGGCACTCCTCGTGAAGATATTGCAAACCGCAGCAAATTCCCTTAATTATCTCAAATCTCTTGGGCCACTCGAGTCCACAAGATTCAGCTGGAGGAACAAATCAAAAGGCAGATGTCAGAGATGACCCAACTTTTGTATATGGTGCACTGGTCCTGCGACGTACTACTATCTAATCAATGGCATGGCGCCCTAGCCCCAGCTTGTTGTTGCCGATGCGGTAGTGGTCGCGCACGTTCGCCGTCTTGTTCGGAAGCACGGACGACGTCTGCCGCAGCTTTTTTTCGATGGGAGGCCGCCGCAGCTTCGCCTCCGCCTTCGCCTGGCGCATCATGTACCAGATATTACAGAGTGTAACTAATCTATTGGCCGGAATACATTAGTTGGAGAAGAGCTAGCTAGGGAACATGCCATGGGTTACTTTACCTTAATCACCCAGCCGTTCACGTCAGCGCACATGTTCGTACACTCTGTTGCATTAAGCGTTTTGATTATATCCCGTGCATCAGGCCTTTTCTTCGGATTAGTGCGGACATATCGGAGTCCTATTGCGATGCATGCGTCTACTTGTTTACTGTATGTTTCCATGGTTGAGTAATTGGTGTTCTCTTCTTCAAACCGATTCCTCCATTTCCGAACCACCTAGAGGTAAGACAGTAATAACCGTATCATGCATATAGCTTCCAATTTTTTTTTTAAAAAAAACGACATCAGCACAGAAATATATGCAAAGGGTGAACTTTTGCTTATCTTCTCACATCCTCAATGAAGTGTCCAAAAGCTGCTTCGTTATTCTGGGGGTATTCCACCCTGGATCCCGTCACTATTTCTATGATTATAACGCCCAAGCTGAATATGTCTGACTTTCCTGATATGGACCCATTATTCAAGTATTCTGGTGCCATGTATCCACTGCGCGCATTATAACAAAAAGAATACAGTAAAGTCTATTAATTGCATAATGTGAACAATATGTTTCTTACGACGATTAGCTCTTACAACGTCCCCTGACGAGTTTCAGTGATAATCCGAGATTGTTCTGGGCCAAAGAGTCTTGAGGTACCAAAATCTGCAATTTTTGGTACCATATTGTCATGCATCAATATATTTTGAGGTTTAAGGTCCAAATGAATAATATGGCACTCCTCGTGAAGATATTGCAAACCGCAGCAAATTCCCTTAATTATCTCAAATCTCTTGGGCCACTCGAGTCCACAAGATTCAGCTGGAGGAACAAATCAAAAGGCAGATGTCAGAGATGACCCAACTTTTGTATATGGTGCACTGGTCCTGCGACGTACTACTATCTAATCAATGGCATGGATTCATTTATGACATTATCCTACCGGTAAGGTACTTATCAAGGCTCTTGTGATGTATGTACTCAAAACAGATAAGTCTGTGTCGTATCTCAGCCAGGACATATTTCCCGTTTACTTCGATGGCTTCCTTTCGTAATTCACAACAATAGCCTCTGAGTTGTACTATATTCTTGTGCTTCAACCCGATAAGAAATGTAACTTCATTGTCGAATTGTTCATCTTTAAGGTTGGGCATTTCATTAAGTTTCTTCACAGCAATCATCCCTCCGTTTTGAAGAACGCCCTGTTCAAAGACTTTTGTTCTCAGTTCTGACACCAGCCTCTAATGTAATTTACATCCATTATTGGATGGGGGAAAGAAACTACTAGTATACCTTGTAAACCACTCCAAATCCTCCTCTTCCTATTTCTTGCTCATCGGAGAAATCACGCGAGATAAACTTCAGAAAGTTCAGTGGCAAACTCAGCGGCATGGCGCATGGATCTTCCAGCTTCTTCTCCAATACACTATAATCATCAGGTAAAGCATCGTGTCTAAACAACCTGCAGGTGAATAATCAGAAAGACGATGCTTTACTTGCCCGGGAACTTCAGGCCGGCCTGGCCTAATGGCCCTGCCCTGCCCTGCATTTGCAAGAAAAGAAAACCCAGGATTTCAGACTTACCAGTTGAGCATCTAACTAGCAGGAGGACTATGGACCACGCTTCCAACTGCAAAGGCGAGGAACAAATCCTTTCAGATCTGCATTCTGCGCGTAATAAGCAATCCAGACCCAATCAAGCAAGCAGGGTCAACGCAGCCAAGGCCCCGGCTGCAGTTTGCAACTTGTAGGGGAAAACTTCCAAAGACGACCTTCGCATGGGGCGCGACAAAACCAGGTAGTATATTGTTGAAGGGCCGCGCTAACGCATACCCGCCTATTTTTAAGCATAGAATTAGTGACGGGATCATAGGCTGTTGGTCACGAATCTTAATTTGTTCGTGATAAATTTTAATACGCCAATTCATCATTGTATCCTATCACTGATTTCATCACTAGCTAATAACAATTACCCGTGACAGTATGACGAATTTTCAGATTAGGCTGCTTATTGGATTATCTTTAGTTGTTTTGATATGTTTCGTCGAAGTCAAGAAAATGGCGTACATTCCATAGTAAACCCAATTCTTAGTGGGCCCAACTAACTGTCGACCCATCTTGTTTTTGTGACAAATTTTGTGATCCGGCTCAACTAAGGCTTTTATTGAGGTCATTTTTTTTAATAGGCCCAGCTTTTTTTTTGTCAAATTTGTATTTTGTCTGTTTTGACACAAATAATGGGCTAAGCCCACATTTAGTTCGAACAGCAAATTAAGGCTAAGCCCATATTAAGCTCGATTAGCAAGCACACGACCCAATTGACAGGATATTATGATCTCAAAAAAATTTGACAGGATATTAACAAAAAAAACAATGGCTAGGCATTCACATTAATATGAAAATTACTGAAAAGATCGCATGTACCAATAAACAGCATGTTCGTTTGGATGTTTTGCAGTAGTGTCACACCCCAAAATTTCTATTTTGAGATGTGAAGCATTTTTTGCTAGTTTTTATTTTATTAAATAAAATGAATTTGTTTTATGTGATGAAAAATGAATTTCTAAAATATTATGTTAGGTTAAGGATTTTATTGGTTGGATAATTCCTTGCTAAATTCTCTAATTTTCGATATCGTTTCCTTTTTAT
>LAPY01002363.1:34507-52337 GCA_000970635.1 Eragrostis tef
TGGGTCGTCGGCGACCGTAAGTCAGCCGCGACGCACGCCGACGCCGCAGGAGGTCTGGGCGGCGCGTCCAGCTCGGCGACATCGCACGGCGACGCCACCAGAGGAGCCCGCTCTTCGGCTGCTTCCGCCTCCGACCACCGCGACTCTCCACGTCGCGGCTCCGCGGCTGCGCCCAAGCCCGCGGGCCCCGACGTCCTCGGCTCTTCGTCCCCTGCATCCAGCTCCAAGATCGCCACCAGCGGCCGCGACCAGTCGACCGCGTTCCACTCCGACGGCGCCGAGGAGGCTGCAGACTCCGCGCAGTTCCTGGAGGCGCCTGGCCGCATCACCATCAAGAACAGCCTCATGTACACACCGCTGGAGCGGCAGCAACTACGGCCACCACCACCTCCTGCTCCTCCACTGCAGGTATGTTAGCATGTTCTAATTAATGTGCTTTGATTCATCCTGATGTTTGCCATGAATGAAATTTGTGAACTGTGCAAAGGCTTCTGGCGTGCATCCCTGAGCTCAAAATAGCTCAAATTAAAATTGGTAAAATACTGTCATCAATTTGCATCTGGTTTCTGCCCTTCCTCAGTCGTTTGCTGCTCCTATACTTGCTGGCGAGAGGAAATTTTGATTGATTGTGTTTTAGGATGAATTGATGATTGCAGTGTAGTGATCTGATTATCCGGTGATGATCAGTGACCATGAATTTACAAGCTACCGACAGTACATGATGGGTTTATTCTAGAGAAAGCTTTTGGCTGAATGCCACTGTGCATTGATGTGTTGGCCATTCTGGCCGATTTTCTGAGGGAATTGATCGCTCGTGTGTTGAGGGTGAACATGAGTTTACAAGCTATCGAACAAGTGTATCTATTCTAAACGTTTTCTGAATGAACATGTCAGTTCTGAATTTCAGAACACGTGGTGCTAGTACATTGGATTGAACTGGGTCATGCATGCTTGTTGATTTGAAGCATATATATTGTTTCCTGTCCTTTTTCGGCTAGTTAGTAATTACCTGCAGATTGCATCTGATGATCATCCCTGAACATGATTTTACTAGGCAGAACAAGCATGTGTGGTGTTTTTCTGAACTTCTGGCTAAATGCCACCATGCTGTTGATGTGTTAATGATTCCAGTCTTGTCAAATTGATTGTTCCATTTGTTTCTGTTGAGCACAGCTAAAACTTGTAGTGACCCTCCATGAACTGAGCATTATGGACTCCTATTTTTGTTCCGTAGAATATGCATGGACCATAGCTAGCTGCCAATCTAAAATTAAGCTGTCAAATGGAGCATTGAGTTCCTGAATCACATTGCTATTGTTTAATGCAAAATTAAATCAAGATCATCATCTCACTTAGAAATGCAACAAGATATTGGTTGCGTACCTCAATTCAGCAGACTTTGTCCAACAACAGTACTCTGTTCTGATTGCACTGTGTAGTGTGCACCGCAGACACATAATAGAGCCGATTGATTGATTATAATCCAGCAACCAAGTTTCAGAATGGTTTGGCTAATCCTTGTGTTACTGACTGCAACTCAAACAGAAGCAAAAGGAATATTTGCGTCTGTACGCCTGTATGATTTAATCTTGAAATGTGTTTAAATTGTGACTGAATTTTCAGTTGGAAGAACACTGTATTGAATCTTTGTTTTTAAAGGTTGTGGATCGAATAGAAGTTCCAAGAGACCAGGAAATGCTCTACAGAGAGTATTCGAGACATAACAGAGGATGTCAAGGAAAGTCGAGTATCTGCCATATGTGCTTTTTTGAAGCAAAACGCAGCCCCAATTATACAGTCCGGAACTGCGAGGTGAAATATCTGAAAATAACATTGTCTGACACATTTCCGGAATTCAGATCTAACTTTTCTTTCATTTATAGATGGCTGGTCACTGTTTGGAGAAGCATGGAGAAATAGGTACACCGTGTGAAGATCGCGAATGCCAAGTTCGATTCCGGAAGGATAGCCATCGTGAGGGTCGTTTGCACCTCCACTTCTGCCACCCGCTTGCCAACTGAAATTTTGACTTTCTTTACTCTTGGGAGATATTTTGGAGGACAAGGGTACTTACTATGTGATGCCTACATGAATGTACTGTTTGATCTTTGATGGAGTTCTTGGCTGTACTTTTGGCTTATCAATGAGTTCTAATAAGAATTTCACTTTGAAATATTTGCTGTGATTTTATCATGAATGTCCTTGTGGCATATTGGTATGGTGTAATAATATGTGTGTTTGGTTTGACGAAACAAATGTACACTTGCTTCAGTCAGCTCCAATACCTGACTGAACGGTTGCTGTGAAGCTAACCAGCCTTTGAGAAACGAAAAGGCACTGTGTTACAACATCACAAGCTCAGAGCTGAGACCACAAAAGTAAATAAATAAAAAAGCTAAAGGTGACAGCAAGAGCCAATTCAGATTATCACAAGATTTATCAAGAGCAAACCTGAGTCGTTCAATGTATAGTTCCTATGCAGCGGCCAAAGATAACAAACGAGTTAATTAGAGATATGGAAGCTACACAAACTCAAAAGGTCTACAAAAATGGTGAATTTTTTCCCATCAAACTAGTATTTCAAGGAAATAAGTTACCCGTGCTCCAGAAAAATCCATTTCTGCTGTTTAACATCATTCACTTTTCACAGACAATTTGGTACCAAAAGCATTTCATGTTGCTAAGTACAGAAAGACCTACTGGTGCTGTAGGCGTCAAACAGGCCATACAGCCCAGCCAATCCAATTCAAAGGCATGAGGGTTGATGCACCGTGACTTAATTTTGGTTAAGATTTGGTATTTCCATAGGATATCAGATTGCTAATTTCCTAAGAGACTGTTAGAGCCAACTTCCCTCGCACGGCAACCTGGATGACTCCTGGCCACATGCTCAGGTCTAGGATATCTCCCACCAGTCAGAAAAACTACAGCTTCAGGAACCTGCCATGCTCTAAGAATATTAGCATCATGTCAACACTTCAGCATCACAACTCATAGCTAGACAGTATCACCAGTCAACTTAACCAACAAACAATATCCTTTTACCAGACAAGTACAAGACCCAACACAATTCCTGAGCATAAATACAAGTATACAACACAACGCTAATTGATTAGGCAATGCAGAGAGCACCAGCTTCTCTGTCCATATCACATTTTTTGTATTCTCTGGCTTCTATCAATCAAAAGCCATCACAGCTTGAATTAATTAACAAAATCAGGAGTAATACATTAATTCATGTTATTTCTACCTGAAACTTATTCAGGATGACACTGATAGGACAACAGAGCAGCCGGGCCTATTCCTCCTCTCTTTGTTCCGTTATTATTTTCTGATATCTGAATTACAGCCTTTTCACTTCACAAAACTAACTACAAATGAGAGTTCCATAACATTAATACCAAAAAACTAAAAATCAACTTGTTTGCTGAATGCCAAATTCGTCTTCCTAAGATTCGGTATTATCCACGTGGGACAAGGCCAGTTGGACCAAATCTGAGACCCGATTGCTGCCCTTCTGCGATTTTCCAAGTTGATAACCCCTATATCACGAATGTCATTCTTGAGTGCTTGGATCAAGTCCTCGTAATCGTCAGTGAAATAGGCATGATTTGCCTTCAGTTGAGGGTGTTTAGCAGCACCAAGACAGAGTGACTGGTGATGCCCAAGAAACAATATGTGGTCTGGCAAGCTGTTAATTTTAACAAGCTCTTTTGCTTCCATATTCACTTTATATACTACAATGTTATTTGTAACATATCGCACGCGTGCTGCTGGGCTATTCTCTCGTGCATCAGCGTCTTCATCCTCATGCCCAGGGGCATTTGCCATCCCAAGTGAATCAACATTATCATTTGCATGACTTGGATGATCAACTGTCCTCCAAACTTGTAGCAGATCACCCCATGGTGCGAGAATGATGTACATGTTCTCGTAACTACCATTCTTCACCTTGTCCATAATGACCTTTCTTGTAACAGTGGTGCTGGTGAGATCAAAGGCGTCGATTTCTCCTACTGATGTCACTGCATACAACAGACCATCCATGTATGTGCAATCTTTATAGCCTGCGTTAGATGGTAGCCAGGTCCACTTGTCATCTCCTGACCTTACAAACGAAAGCTGACCATATGGATTGTGGATAAGCACCACAATGTAGTGTCCAGTGGATGAATCAGGAAAAACAAATGCCTTATAGTAGATGTATTCACGCAGATCATTGAGAGTATATATCTCAGGTGCCTTGTAAACCTTCTCCTCAGTGTAGAATGATAACTGGTACTTATGGACATTGCCCAAGTCATCAAAGATGGGCTTCACTTGCTCAATGGTGATCACTGAAGGGAGCGCGACCTGTTCGCCAGTGAATGGATTAACAAGGTGCAGCTCAGACCTCTCATCTGCAGTAATCAACCAGCCATTGGAGGAACCAATCAGAAACCTATTCCGGATTGGTGGCTCCGGGAGAGTTATCCGGTACTCACTCTGGTCCACGACACTGTAGATACAACCAACATTCTCACCAGCAGATTCAGATGTGTAGAATAGACACGGGGTCTCGGAATGTTTGTACAATCTGGGGTCGCGCAGGCTGGTATAGGCAGCATGCAAAGTCGAACAGACAGAACCCACACGTATGAGGTCAGGGATATCAAGGGTTGCAAAGATATTCATCAACATATCATTAGGCAGCTCAAGCAAAGTGCTCACCACTGTCTCCAATTCAATTGCCGGTGTCTGAGCATATTCATTTTTATGAAGTTTCTTCAGTAAAGTAGGAGGAATGCCTGGCACCTTGGATAAGAATCTGAATACAAGGCCCAACAGATCCTTTGGGTGTACAGACAGACCCCGAATGCTACTCATAGTTGCAGCTCTGCTACAGGCCTTCATTGGAGCAGTCTCTCTCTACGAAGACGAGTTGCTTCTGCAGTGGAACTTGGAAAGCTACAATCTTGGTTGAAGCACGCAGAGGACAGGCTCCAGGTTCCACTTATATAGATCGCATCTCCACATTCCCAATCCGAATAGATGAAAGGAGATCCGAATCCAAGAACGATACCTGCTCCAAGAAAGATTCCGACTCGAAATCAGAATTGTTATTAGGAGAAACCCAAATACTTGTTCATCCTCCGAACCTGAGACGGAGTCCGGCACAATTCGCAGAGACTGAAGAGGGAGTACTGACCTCAAGCAGAATTGCAGTCGAACGAGGTTGATTAGGCGGCCGGCGATTGAACTGAGGAAGCCAGTGAAGTACTGGAAGGAGACGCAACTCCAGGCGGCGGCCGGCGGTGCTGGGTCTGGTTGTGCGGAGATGTTGGGCGGCCGACCTACCAGATTCCGGCGGCGAGGGCTCTTACCCCACGGAGCAGCCAGCTGCGTGCAAGTAGAACTTGCGTCGCTTGTCCTGCTGCTCTTTGGGGAAGAAAACGATCCCAATGCTGGAACGGGATGCGGCCGCGCGGACGGCGGTGCTAGGTCGGGGGCTTCCGTGGAGGCAGGACTGGATACATGAAGAGGGCGATTACTGCCGGTGTCGTTAGACGGCGAGCTCTCGTACCCCAAGCGAGCCGGCGCGGCGGAGTAGAAGTGTGCTGTTCTGTTTGGGGAGGACGACGACCAGCGGATGTATGGGCCTTTGGGGCCGTGGACTGGGCCGGCCGGTTAGTATTTTACTAGTAGTATGTATTTGCGTGTAATAAAAGTTTTTTTCTCAAAATAAGTAAAGATCGATTTCTTCCTACAAAATGTATGCGACAGGCTATGCGCAAAGAGACTCAAATCTGAGTTTTCTTTTTTCATTTAACGTTTCTCAAACCTTTATTTCAACTCGTTTTTTCCCCCTCCGGTTGGTCAGCTCATCTCCTTTTCAAAACATCATGACGTGTCGGTGTCGTTAAACAACACGAAGCAGCATTTGCCAACTGAAATTTTGATTGTTCTGTACTCTTGAGAGATATTTTCGAGGACAAGTTTACTTACTAAGTGATGCCATATCAATCAATGTATTGTAGTTCACAAATATTTGCAGAATGTATGCTCTTTGATGGGGTATTTGGCTGTATTTTTGGCTTATCAATCTGTTCTATTAAAAATTTCACAGGCTAAAGGTGACAGCAATAGCCAATTCATACTATCATATATAATTTGACAAGATCTATCAAGAGCTTTCGTAAAAAAAGATCTATCAAGAGCAAACCTGACTCGCTCAATGTATATTTCCGTTTCATGAAGAAAACCGCTCAATTACATTGTTTATCATGGGAATCGTAAATATAAAAAGGTCTTCATAGCTAGCATGTTCTGTAATTTCAAGCAGCTAATAGGCTCGTGAATGTAAATAAGGGCAGAGTCACACAGCAAATAATCATTAGCTACCACTTATTTAGCTCTAAAACATAATATTACAAGGTTTTGCTGCTACTGGATCTTACAGATAGCCTGCCAATTGTGGGCCAACTTTGCTGCTTGTCGAATTGGTGCCCTATAAAAATAAATCTTCAACCCCGCAAGGAAACTGACCAATGATATTGCAAGATCAGTCGGTTGTTTATCCACATCTCCCTATAGATTCCTATTTGCTTCAGCTTTATTTCCATGACCAAAAAAAAACCTAACAGTTACACATATTTCTCAAGAAAACGCTCAATATATAAACAATCACAGAACATTGAAAATACAAGTGATTATAGTCATTCCTCCTAATTAATTACAAGAAGAAACAAATCTTTGTGTGGTTACCTGATATGAGGACCTGACCATGAGTAAATGCACGGCACTCCAGGTCCATGTCCAAATGCAACGAAAGTCCAATGGTATTGCGCTGATTCACCACTTCTTTTAGTTTATACCTCGGCACTTATTCCATTTATTCTCTAGTCCAAATCCAATGAATAAGCTACAGATAAGTTGGCCATACAGACCGGTACTGTGAACCTCACTACACCACGGTTCGCTTTAAGCAACTGACGGTCAGTCGCTAAAAGCGCCTTTACCGACCCTCCGTAGGTTAATTCTGTGATGTGGTGTAGTGCCTGATAAGGTGGTGGAAAAGGAAGTTATTAAATAGACGGATGGCTAGCCATATCCCTGTACATTATTGTTTGTCTTGACACTTTTTGATTGGAATTTAACCTTTTGGAGCATCTCGTGGATTTTGTTGCAGAAAAAAAACACAAGAAAAATACCTACAAAAGTTTAATGATATCATTCCAATGCAGCGACAAAAGATGACAAATGAGATATGGAAGCAACACCAACTCAAAAGGTCTGCAAAAATGGTATATTTTGCATCAAACAAGTATTTCAATGAAATAAGTAATCCATGCTCCAGAAAACTTTTCTCAGTTTAACATATTTCATTTTTCGCTGACAATTTGGAACCAAAAGCAGTTCATGTTGTTAAGTACAGAAAGACTTGCAAATGTTGTGGGCGTCAGACAGGCCATACAGCTCAGGCGGTTCAATTCAAAGGCATGAGGGTTGACGCATCCTGGCTTAAATTTTGTTAAGATTATTCTATAGTTTTATGGTTATGATTTCGTTTTCTTCAAGATTTACTATTTCCACTACCTAAGAGACCGTGTTAGAGCCGGCTTCTCTCACAGAGGCGATATGGAAATTAACAACAGTCAGGGAGCCATCATGCCTCCTGGCCACATTGCTCAGGTCTAGGACATCTCCCACCAGTACGGCAAGACTACAGCTTGAGGAACCTACCATGCTCTAAGAATGTTAACATCATTTCAGCAATATTCATGTAACACAGATAAGTAGGACCAACAAACAATATATGTACCTTTACCAAATAAGCGTGAGACCCAACACAATTTATTGAGCATATAAATACACGTATACAGCACTACTCCAATTGAATAGGTAACACAGAGTGACAACTTCTCTATCCATATGCCTTGTGTATTCTCTGTCTTCTATCAATTCAAAGACATCAGATGCTGAATTTATTATGAAAATCAGGAGTAATACTACATGAAAACTAATTCAGTGATGATACTGATAGGAGAACAGAGCAGCCAGGCCTATGCTTCTTGTCATTGTTCTTTTCTTATTTTCTGATATCTGAATTACACCATTTTCATTACACAAAATTAACAATACAAAAGAGAGTTCCATAACACTAATACCGAAAAATCAAAATCAACTTATTTGCTGAATGCCAAATTCATCTTCCTAAGATTCGGTACTATCCATGTGGGACAAGGCCAGTTAGGCCAAATCTGAGGCCCGATTTCCGTCCTTCTACAATTTTCCAAATTGATAACTCCTATATCACGAGTATCATTCTTGAATCCCTGAATCAATCCCTCATAATCGTCAGTGAAATAGGCATGGTTTGCCTTCAACAGCTGGTGTTTAGCTGCTCCAAGACAGAGTGACTGGTGATGCCCAAGAAACAACATGTGGTCTGGCAAGCTGTTAATCTTAACAAGCTCTTTTACTTCCATATTCACTTTATATACTACAATGTTATTTGTAATATATCGCACACGTGCTGCAGGGCCATTCTCTCTTGCATCAGCATCTTCATCCTCCTGCTCAGGAGCATTTACCATCCCCGGTAAATCAACATTCTCATGTCCATGACTTGGATGATCAACCGTCCTCCAAACTTGTAGCAGGTCGCCCCATGGTGCAAGAATGATGTATATGTTCTCGTAACTACCATTCTTCACCTTGTCCAAAATGACCTTCCTTATAACAGTGGTGCCAGAGAGATCAAAGGCGTCGATTTTTCCTAGTGATGTCACTGCATACAACAGACCATCCATGTATGTGCAATCTTTATAGCCTGCGTTGGGCGGCAGCCAGGTCCACTTGTCATCTCCTGACCTCGCAAACGAAAGCTGACCATATGGATTGTGGATGAGCACCACAATGTAGCTTCCAGACAATGGATCAGGAAAAACAAATGCCTTATAGTAGAAGTACTCGCGCAGATCGTTGAGAGCATGGATCTCTTTGTAAACCTTACCCCTAGTGTAGTACGACAACTGGTACTTGTGGATAGTGCCTGACTCATCAAAGATGGGCTTCACTTGCTCAATGGTGATCACTGAAGGTAGAGCAACCTGTTCGCCAGTGAATGGATTAACAAGGTGCAGCTCAGACCTCTCATCTGCAGTAATCAGCCAGCCATTGGAGGAACCAATCAGAAACCTGCTGCGGATTGGTGGCTCCGGGAGAGTTATCCTGTACTCACTCTGGTCCACGACACTGTAGATACACCCAACATTCCCACCCGCAGATTCAGATGTGTAGAACAGACACGGCGTCTCAGAATGTTTGTACATTCTGGGGTCGCGCAGGCTGGTATAGGCGGTATGCCAAGTCGAACAGACAGAACCCGCACGTATGAGGTCAGGGATATCAAGGGTTGCAAAGATAAACATCAACACATCATTAGGCAGCTCAAGCAACGTGCTCATCACTCTCTCCAATTCAACCGCCTGTGTCTGAGCATATTCATCTTTCTGAAATTTCTTCAGTAAAGTAGGGGGAATGCCCAGCAGCTTTGGTAAGAATCTGAAGACAAGGCTCAGAAGATCCTTTGGGTGTACAGACAGACCCCATAAGCTACTCATAGTTGCAGCTCTGCTACAGGTCCAGCTCTGCTACAGGCCTTCATTCGAGCAGAGTCTCGCTACGAAGAAGAGTTGTTTGTGCAGGGGAAATTGGAAAGCTGCAATATTGGATGAAGCACGCAGAGGGAAGGATCCCTGTTCCACTTATATAGATCACAAACCGATTCCACCCTTCTGAATCCCAATCCGAGTAGATGAAAGGAGATCCGAGTCCAAGAACGATACCTGGCCCGATAAAGATTTCGACTCGGAATCAGAATCGCCATCGGGAGAACGAAAAATGCTTGCTCAATTCCGCAGAGATTGGATATGGAGTACTAACCGGCAAGCGGAAGTGCAGACCAACGAGGATTAGACGACCGGCGGTAGAACTGAGGAAGACAGTGAAGTGGTGGAAGGGGACGCTGCCGCAGGCGGCTGGGCTGGGTGGGGCGGCGCGGCGGCAGGGCGTCCGAACAAATAAACTCCGGCGACGAGAACCCTCCCCAGCTCCTGCGGCGGCGAGCATTCGTACCCCACGGCGTAGCCTCCGACGGGGAAGGTTGCGGAGCGGATGAACTTGTGGGCGTGGAGTCCCTTGTGCAGGCTGTAGCCGGCGATCTCAAACAAATGCCTCCCCCGCGGCGTCTGTGGATGGCACCTCGATGTCGTTGTCGTTATGGGAACCTGAGACCCCGCCATTGCTGGGATCGGAGGTTGCTAGCGAGAGCGGAGAGGGCGAAAAGGGTTTCCACGGGTGTCTTTCCACGGGAATATACGACTCCACTGCATATAACAATTAACAGGCATCCGTGCAGAGTCCAGGCCTTTGAACGCTGTGGCCAACAGATCGAAGCAATAGCGTTACTCGCTGACTGTGGGACCCACCTGTGAAGCGCAACAAATACTAGTTCTTTAACTCGTGGGTTCTTGTCTTATATAGCAATCAGATGTTTTATTTAGGGAGGTCTTAAGAATTACGTATGCTACATGCATTTTGATGGTGAGATTCAAAGTCGTCCACCGCGGATCCAAGACTTAAGCAGGTTTTTTCTTTGTTTCTCTGATTTTTTGGTATATATATTTTTTTAAATTACACAGTACAACACAGGCGCTCACAACACGCACGCACACTCACCCCTATGAACACACGTACGTAAACCCTATCCCTATGAGCACCTCCGAAGGACTGAGCACCCGATAGATCTGGAGATTCCCAAAGTCACCGAAAGTGTCTCGTTGTCGACGGAAACACCGCTTACCTAACGCCGGTAAATCCTAGAAAATTCGCTCCCGCCGACAGTCGAACCCAGGACCTCAAAGGTGTTACTCGAATGACTTAATCACTAGGCCAAGACCCGTTTCACATTTTTTGGTACATACCTAACACCGTTGTTTTTTGTTTACGAGAATTTGCACTATAAAGAAATTTCCCCACAGTTTTTGATAAAAATACACCTAGTAACTCATAGATTAACTGTGTTTGCTAATTTTCAGAAGCCCAGAAGCTTCTTATGTTTCAATCATTTGGACTACTTAAGTTGATACGTACTGCAAATTAAGTTTGAATGCACTGAGTCGTCCTTTTTTTAACCCTTGAAACATCAAGTATATATATTATGACTATCTGAAAGGAAATGAGGTAGATCAACTAAATCAAATCAACCAAGATAAAAGAAAACCAACGGACTCTTATGCCTTCAAACGGGACTTGTTCCAAGCAGCAGGCAATAATGCTCGTTCGGAGTCCCTTCTGCCAACATTAGATTATTACCCAATACATGCTATAAATTTCGAGCTTTCACAGCCCTTCTCATCATTGGCAACATGAACTTCGTGTAAGACAGATTTTCTCGCATGAAACGACCGCTTTCTATCAGAAACAATCTCAGGGCTCATTAACTTAAAGCGTTCTGACAAGCTTCACCATAACTGAATGCATGGGAAGTATATATTCTCTGCTCGTCATAATTAGACAAAGGATAGTCTATGTACTCATTTGTAATGGGATATTTGAAAATGAGGAAAATTCTGTAACACTTTACATGTCAAATCAGCTACAAATCAACAACCATGGAAGTCCTTCATTTTACCGAAGAGATATGCATCAGTTTTCATAACGGGTATTTCAGTTCACATAATCACATCTGCAACTATGTCTCTAAATATCATATTCCGCTAATCTGGGCCACATGATCTTGATCCAAGGGAGAGGTGGGAGGGGTAATTTGCAAAAGTATGATTAAGTGGACGGTGATTTTGCAAATCACCCCTGCCACCTGAATTCATGCGCGCCCTTGGATCAAGATCATGCGGCCCAGATTAGAGTTCTCATAGTTCTCATACGAACCTGGTTCTCATAGGATATGCTCCCTTTTAAGAAACACTTTAGAGGAATTGGTAAGTCATGAAACAATAATTCCATTTAGATTTCTCTAGTTCTCCATTACACCCACCAGCATCCAGGCATAAATTTAGCAGGGCCACTTCTTGTTAGAGAAGATATCAGAAGAGATGCAAATAGCAGTGCACCAAAATTATAGCAAGGCCAGGCAACAGCAGGCTTTTGCAAGAGAAACAGTGAGAAACAGCAGCAGGGGAGATTTTTGAAAATAAAAAGGGAACTCAAAAGGGAAATAAAAAGGAAACCCAAATAAGCAGGACCTGATAGAAAAACTAGCGCTCAGCTGATAGTTGACTTGCAAAAGGTAATGCATGTAATGGCCAAACAGGATGCAGAACAGTATATGTTTCAAGAAGCATTAAATAGAAAGCTCTTAAGATAGTAGCTTTAATCCGAGAAACACTGTCACTACTACTTGCAAAAAAGGTACAACTTATGTATCAAACAGTGTTCTAGCACCAATTTGTCTACTTATCAAAACAATTTCGTTCAGATTTCTCTAATTCTCCATTATACCCACCAGCATCCAGGCATAATGTTAGCAAGGGCTACTTCTTGCCAGAGAAGAAATCAAAAGAAATGCAAATGCTAGTTGTACTAAATTTACAGCAGGTCCAGGCATAGTAGTTGTTGCAAGTGGAACAATGCTACTAATTAACTAAATTCAGACAGGCATTCGTGCTAGTAGAAATGTTTCCAATCTTCAAAGTTCAAAAGGCTCATACAACTATCAAAACCAACAGCTTAGCTTGCATGTAGATGGCTTCCACCTCAGAGAGACTTGAGGCGAATCGTAGAGGCGCCTCTCATGAGTTCGGCGTCAGCGGTCAGAGTGTCAAAAGGGTCGCTCAGTGAAAAATCAGATGCCATCTGAAAATTCCAAACATTGACTTTACTGGCCCATTCAGCACAAGTCAGAGGCTTCAGCTTCGCCTTGACAACATCTGCGGTAGAGAAACATTGAGAGGCCACCATAACCACCATCTTCTCCAGGGCCTGCGCACTCTCATCAATGAACTGGAGGAACGCTATCTCACTTTTCTTTCCTCGAAACTCATGGATAACGAACTTCTTCATATGCCTTTGAACACACTCAATTTGGCCAGCCTCCTGCCAGAAGTTGAGATTGAGCTTTCCAGTGGCTGGCTTATCAGCGTTCAGTGACTGCAAATGAGATCCCAATGATCGTTAATCTTTCTGTGGTGATTAAGTGATAAAACAAAACTATTGGATCATGGTACTTTGCTAGCGTTGACGATGGCAATGAAACAAGATTGAGTACAGAACTTTTACATGGACATGGATCGTCTCGACGTTGGGAAAGCATTTGAGGAAGCAAGGCATCATCTTGACATCATCGCAGACTTCAAACTGCACCTCCAAAGCCAAGATCCGGACCGTGGGGAGGATGGTGCTTGGACTCACCTTAGTATTTGCCTGCAATATTGCAAAATGCGCCAATCCAGCAGAGAGCGAAACTAATTATATTAAGAGGGATGAAAAAACACTGCGGACAAGACATGAATACACAGAGATACGATCGAAATAGAAAAACTACTAGGACCTTGATGATGGTGCTGGCGATGTCCAGTTGGAGGTCTCCTGGCTGCCAATATCCCAGCACCCGCAGGTTGGGCGCGTGACCAATCTTGATCCTTGGGCGCTTGTCATCAGAGACGATCATCCACAACAAGAGCCTCTCCAAGCGAGGAGCGTCCACCACGGCGACGTCATCCAAGGGACACATGCCCAGCTGCACACAGCGAAGGTTGCGGCTGACCAAGCGGAGGCGCAGCCCGGTCTGGGTTGAGATGATGGTGAGGTTCTCCAGGACGGGGCTCCGGTCGAGCAGGAAATTGAGGTCCCGGTCCTGTATGACGATCATGCTGAGCGTGAGGTCCCGGAGGTGGGGGAAGCCGGCGGCGCGCGGAAGGGACCTCGTGCCCGGGAGCCTCCAGGCGCCGAGGTGGAGGTGGGTGAGGGAGGCGCCGCAGCTGAAGAGCGTGGCGGGGAGAGGGACGTCGCACGGCCACGGGCGGTTGATGAAGGCGAGCTCTTGGACGCCCTTGGCGGCGAGGAGCTTGAGCCAGCGCTCGATCTCGGCCTGGTGCGACGCCATGTGGGCGCGGGTGATGTGGACGCAGCGGAAGGGGCCCGGGTGCGCGGCGAGGACGCGGGACACGGCGGCGACGACCGCCCGGACGGGAGGCGGTCGGGGAGGACGTGCTCGTCGACGAGGACGAGGGGCGCGGAGCGCCAGAGGCCGCGCCAGCGACGAGCGAGCGCGCCGGTGCGCGCGGCGTCCTTGGCGGGGAGGCGGGAGACGACGTTGCGCAGGATCTCGTCGGGGAGGCGGGCGGCGGAGGCGAGGAGCGCGGCGGGGAAGACGGGCGGGTCCGGCATGGCGTCGTACGCCAAGGTGAGGGGCATGCTCACGCCGAGCCCCAGCACCTGCGAGATGTCCGCGCCGCCGAGGAGGTTCATGAGATCCTGCATCGTCGGGTCGGGATTAGCGCCCAACTCCTCCATGCTCCTCCCCATGATGAATTGGTGATCCATGGTCGGCGCCGATTTTGGGGTGGGGCGGCGGCGCATTGTGGAGGCTGCCTGCGGCCTACGGCTGGCTGTGTGTGTTTTTGTGGAGACGAGCTGCTGAAGTGCTGAGCGGCTCTGCTCAGTAGGGTTTGTTGGTCGGAATGGACGGGCCGAATGTCCGAACGAGGCTGCTGCTCTCGGGCCCATTTTGGAGGATAAGCTGGAAAATGTCTTCCTCGCATTTCATCATTCACCTAAAAGATGAACATTTGCTCAAAAAAAAACCTAAAAGATGAACAGAGTTCCGTATTTTGTTCGGAATGGTTTAGAGCCACTCTAGCTAAGTCGAATTTGTGACAAGCCGATTTGTGTGTATAGTGACTTATGTTGCTGAGCCTCTACAGAGAGGTTAACATTGGGTGTTGGGTTGAAAGCTACATAAACTACAGCGGTCCTTAACCCTATTTCTGATAGCAACAAAATTGTCATATGGGAAAAATAACTTCCCCAAAGCTACTGGAATGGAGATGGATTATTAGGGAGTATAACTTTGCCGTATAACTATCCCGCATCCCCAAGCCATGGCGATGAAGGAGCGGAGGCGCGGAGAGGGTCGTCAGGCTGCAGCGGGGCACGACAAGGGGAGGCGAAGGTGCCTTGGAGCTGGGCAGCGGGGGAGAGAGGAAAGGGAAGGGGGGATGTGGCGCGTGCTGCCCACAGAATGGAGATGGATTATTAGGGATCTGCTGGAGCTGTAATCCCTAACATGCTGAAAATGCTAGTAGAGTTTTTTCAATAGCAAATAGTGAATATGAATTATTAGAAACTAATGAAGTTATTCTTAGGAGCATGCTCAATCTTGGGAAACAGTGGTGATGTGCATTAGCCTATATGCAACACCGCATAATTAATGTACGTCAAATGTCCCTTCAACGGATAGGGATAGTTGTCGTCGTCCTCTCTGCCTGCTGCATGGAGAATGGAGGAGGGGGTTGGGAAAGGCATCTCTTGGTCGTCGTCCTCTCAGAGAGACGATTTATGCGTACAAGCTAGTATATTGGAAGGAATAATTTATGTATATGTCATTATGAAAATTTATAGATATATATAATTTGATAATTTATTTAATAAATAAATTAGCACGCCGTTGTAAATGGGCCCGAGAGCAACCTTGGCTTGTGGCATTTTTACCCCAAGAGAACAGAACCCTACATTTCGCTTCACTTCAGTGGCCCGCCCACACCACCAGACCTCACCTGCGCCGCCGGCGAGGCGAACAGAGAGCATGGAGCAGCTCGAGGGCGTCAGCTCGGGGGAGCTTCCGGCGTTTCTGCAGCGGCACGACGACGCGCGCAATCGCCGGCACAATGAGGTCGGGGACAGCGCCCACATGGCGATCACTCTCGCGTACCAGTGCCTCCCCCCGCCGCCCGTCTGCCTCGCGGCGCACCTCTCCTCCGCCGCCGCAGCGTCGGCCCCCAGCGGCGAGCGGCGGGAGAGACGGGCGGGTCCGGCATGGCGTCGTACGCGACGGTGAGGGGCATGCTCACGCCGAGGCCCAGCACCTGGGAGATGTCCGCGCCGCCGAGGAGGCTCATGAGATCCTGCATCGTCGGGTCGAGGTTAGCGCCCAACTCCTCCATGCTCCTCCCCATGATGATTTGGTGCTCCATGGCCGGCGCCGATTTTGGGGTGGGGCGGCGGCGCATTGTGGAGGCTGCCTGCCTACGTCTGGCTGTGTGTGTTTTTTTGGAGACGAGCTGCTGAAGTGCTGAGCTGCTCTTCTCAGTAGGGTTTGTTGGTCGGAATGGACGGGCTGAATGTCCGAACGAGGCTGCTCTCGGGCCCATTTAGAGGAAGCTGGAAAATTCATCATTCACCTAAAAGATGAACAGAGTTCCGTATTTTGTTCCGGATGGTTTAGAGCCACTCTGGCTAACTCGAATTTGTGGCAAGCCGATTTGTGTGTAGTGACTTAATGTTACTGATCCTCGTGTACAGCGAGGTTAACATTGAGTGTTGGGGTTGAAAGTTAAAGAAACTACAGCAGTTCCTTGACCCTATTTCCGATAGCGAAAAAAAATTGTCAAATGGGAAAAACAGCAGTTCCCCTGTAGCTTCTCCTCTTTTCCTCCATCTCCCGAGACCCGCCTTCCATCTCCACTATAGTGGGAATCTTTTCTCTATTTCGCTCCATCCCCAACCTTTAGTAGGTCTTGGCGTCAAGACATTTCTTTCCTGCCCGCTCGATCATGCTCGTCAAAGCTCGGCAGGAACCGGCCGTCCTAGCCTGGTCTCTCTCTCTCCCTCTCCGGCCGTCATGGACGCCATTGCGTTTCCGTCATACGTCATACCTATCGCCCAAGATCCGGTCATCTTGAAGGACTCTTCTTTCCGTCATTGTCCTCACTGCTCGGCCTCGACATTCCAAGTCGTCCTCATGCCTCATGCTCGCCGACCTCAACGCTTTAGCTTGTTCATGTCAGGGATGGGGCTACAATGTCATTGCCGTCGTCAGATCCGACATCCCCAAGCCATGGCGGTGGAGGGGGGAGGCGTGGAGAGGGTCGTCGGGCTGCAGCGGGGCATGCCAAGGAGAGGCGGAGGTGCCTTGGAGCTGGGCAGCAAGGGAGAGAGAGGTAAGGGAAGGGGTGATGTGGCGTATGGTGCCCAATAATAGATGGGTTATTAAGGAACCGTTGGACCCTAATATGCTGAAAATGCTTTTCGAGCTTTTCCAATAGCTAAATAGTGAAAATGAATTATCAAGAACTGATGGAGTTTCTCTAAGGAGCATGATCAAGCTTGGGAAACAATGGTGACGTGCATCAGGCCTTGTGCATCACCGCATAGATGTACGCCATATGTCCATTCACCGGATAGTGATGCCCGTCGTCACCGTCTACTGCATGGAGAAGAGGACAAATGGGACAAGAGAAGGGGCTCTTATTTAGTTTTTTTTTTTTAAACGGGTGGGGGGCTTACTCGGGGAGGCAGTTGATGCATACAAGCTAGGACTTCCTCCAGTCAAAAAATGTTGTTGTTTCGGACAGCCGTAATAGTTATGGGTTTTGACGTCCTTACGACATCATTATCCGAATGGAGGGAGGGAGTATATTGGTAGGAATAATTTATATAAGTTATCGTGAAAATTTATAGATATATATAATTTGATGTTTTTTTTAAAAAAAATAAATCAACACGCCGTTGTAAATGGGCCCGAGAGTGGCTTTGTGGCATTTTTGGCCCAAGAGAGCAGAACCCTACATTTCGCTTCCCTTCAGAGGCTCCCTGCCACTACTGCTCG
>LAPY01002363.1:65749-79633 GCA_000970635.1 Eragrostis tef
GTGGGGGTTCTCGGTTTGGGGATTTTTCATCACTTTTTCAAACGCATTTGTAAGTAGTTTTGATTCAGCCAAGAGCTCTTGTGACACCTACAAACACGTAATTAACATCCCTCTTGATAGTACGACATTCCTATACTCAAATAAAATTCAAATAGTGCTATTTTCCTTTATTGAGTACTTCGTGCCATTTCTTTTTAATTCTTGGAGAGCTTGCATTCATCCCAATCTTTTTGATCTCCATTGTAAGACCTAGCTCATCATATTCTCAATGCAAACATTAGTCCTTTTGATCGTTTTGACGTCAATCAACCAAAACAAATGATTAGGGGCCTAGATGCACTTTCACAAACTAAAAAAAATTCAACTCGATTTCAAACTAAAAAAAGGCTCATCGCTACACTTGGACTTAACATATTAAAGTAATCTTGATTTTAAAACATCAAGAAAAGATTGTAAATATGTAAGACACACATGCCTGTACGGCCTATACGAAGTGTATAATATACACTACACATATGTTTGCCTTTTTACAATATGACCACTCATTGTGCATATAGAACCTACTGGCCGCAACTCTTAGAACCTTAGAAGTCTTAAGCAGCGATAATCAGTAGCTTGAGCAATGCGATTAGCTTGGTTACATTCTTCTGCATATGTCTGACAAACATGCACACTCGATATTGGATTTGCAGCCTTGTAAGAGCCATCATACACACTCTGCAATCCAAGACTCCATGCAGAGCAACAGAATGAAAGCATGAGTTGCATGTAACATTTGAATAATTTGCGAGCAAAACACTTTTCTAGGGATGAGTGTGTGAGCAGGCATTCCTTCTTAAATTAAATATTAAGCAGGATTAGGTGACTAATCGCACAGCAAATGCTTGACTAGTATGAGTGTCAAAAACAACAGTCGTTTATTCAACACATCCTGATGCTATCTAAAATCACCAAGCTGTAGAATGCTGTAATCTATAACTAGTTCCTATAACACCATCAAATTTAGGAAATCACATACACCACAATTGCATTACCTGTGGGTCTTCATGTGTTTGGACGACAAGAGTAGCTTCATCTGATTGCTCATGTACTCAATGCACTACATCATGGCGGCCTTCCTCCATTCTTTTTAATTCCATAGCTCATAGGAGATGCTCATGTTGGTCAGGCAGTTTTGCTCCCACATCTCCATCAACGCACTAATGATAGCATTATGAACATCTTCGGTTCTTGCCGCATATCATCATCAGCATCTATGGCATCATCCTATTCTCAAAATATGGCACAAGTTGTATGTTAATATTGCCAAAACATCAGCTGCAAAGTAGCACAATGCTTAAAAAATTGACATACCTCTCAGTTATCGCTAACTACATCCGTCTTGAAGGCCTTCAAAACTTGGGTTCTTGAGCAATATCTACCATGTGGTGTCAAGTTCAGAGGCCTCCTGTTTAGCTTCTTTAGAAGGCAGCTTAGGCAGCGCATGCATCATGGAACAGATTTTCGTCTAATCTCCCCATTTTCCTTCACCCCAAGAACACGCCTACCAGAGTCAATTTGCATGAATTCTAAGAACCCCAGTTAACACACATCAACATATGACCAAATCATAATCCCACACCTCAAATTTCAGAGATCATGAATGGAAACGAATCAAGGCAAGTTCAGTGACATAACTAAACCTTGATCAGAGTTTCTCGAAGCCTTTCCATGTGATCATTGGGGATCGCATGATTCCTGAACATATCTTCATTTCTAACATATTTAGGAAAATAGTGTGAAATGTGTAAGTTGCACACACATGTACCACTTATATCAAGTGTGTACAAGATGCAGATAGATTTACCCATAGTATAAACACTCATTTTGCATCCACTGAAGTGTATCAGATGCACATTAACTCCCTGTTCACCTCCACCATCTTAAGTATTTTCAACCGTGACTCCTTTATTGTATCCACAAATGCATCCCACTCGATCGGGCCATTTATTCCAATAATGACCTTGTGACTAACCGCCGGCACAGGCTGGCACCACTTCAAGCCCTACCTCCCGCCCGGCGACGGCCAGCGCAGGCTCTTCAACGGAAAGATGTCCATGTACAAAGGGTGGAAGTCCAAATTCTTCTTACTCCAGTCACCGCCGGCGACGCCGTGGCCCTGTCTGACCAAGTGGGGGAAGCAGAGTCACACGTCCGTTCGCAAGACGGCAGTGACGACTGATGCCATGAAGGCTGCCATTGAAAAGCTTCTGGAGAGAGAGCAGGGAACACGGGCATCGACGTCATGCCGTTCCTCAGCCGGCGCACCCTCCCCGTCGGCCACCAAACCACTCTTTCAGTTCCCCTGCTGCTCACAACGATCAAGGTGCAAGCCGCCGTTGCCGCCTCCTTCGTTGCTGGGATGGACCAGTCGACGAAGCGCAAGTCGTCGGAATCCGTTACCCCTCCGCCGCCGCCGCAGGGAAGCATCTCCACTGGCGAGGGCTAAGCCTCCACCTCCTCCACACGGGGTTTGTCCCAGTTGGCACGGATGGCCGGGGCAGAGCTTGACAAGAAGGAACAGGCGCTGCAGGCGAGCAAAACCAAGATCCCACTCCTCAAGAAGGAACACGCAGCCGATGTCGCCTGACTCAGCGAGGAGCTTCGTGCGGCGAAAGACGCGCACAATGCCGAGGTCCTGAACATCAAGGAGGAGCTCAAGATGGCCAACGCCACACACGCTGCCGTTGTGAGCCAGCTCGCGGACTCAACTCTATTTCAAACTAAAAAAACTCAACTCGATTTCAAACTAAAAAAAAAGAGGCTCATAGCTACACTTGGACTAACATATTAAATTAATCTTGATTTTAAAACATCAAGAAAAGATTGTAAATATGTAAGACACACATGCATGTACCCCTTATATGAAGTGTGTAAGATACACTACACATATGTTTGCCTTTACAATATAACCACTCATTGTGCATATAGAACCTACTGGCCGCAACTCTTAGAACCTTGGAAGTATTAAGCAGCGATAATCAGTAGCTTGAGCAATGCGATTAGCTTGGTTACATTCTTCTGCATGTCTGACACACGCACACCCGATATTTGATTGGCAGCCCTGTAAGAGCCATCATACACTCTGCAATCTCAGGTTCCCGGTAGAGCAACAAAATGAAAGCATGAGCTGGATGTAACATTTGAATAATATGCGAGGAAAAACTTTTCTAGGGATGAGTGTGTGAACAGGCATTCATTCTTAAAATAAATATTAGGCGGGATGAGGCGACTAATCGCAAAGAAAATGCTTGACTAGTATGAGTGTCACAAACAACTGTCATTTATTCACCACATCCTGATGCTATCTAAAATCACCAAGCTCTTGCAGCATATCATCATCAGCATCTATGGCCTCATCCTATTCTCAAAATATGGCACAAGATATATGCTTATAATTACCAAAACATGAGCTGCAAAGTGGCACAATGCTTACAAAAAATTACGTACCTCACAGTATCCCCAACTTCATCCGGGCATGGCTCGTCTGTGGTAAAGGTAATACTGCACAGGTACACTAATGGTTACCATCCACCGTCCAAACATCATCCGTTGGCTTCTATTTTTTATCAGTTAATCAGTATTACTAATTAGGCTGCCACATTAATTAAGTAGGAAAAAAGATCTCAGAATGGAGAGAACGTTGGATCTGAACCAAAATTGACGCCAGATTCTTTGTCGTCTTCCTTCAGTACTTGATAATTTGGGCGATAAGCCGCTGTTTGTGATTGTTTTTTTAGATCAAGTACTACAACTAAGGATCTTATTTGTTTTGGTAGACATCAAATAGTGGATTTGGCTAGCGTTATAAGTTTTCTCCATGTTGAATTCTTGACAGAGACTCGAAAATTAATCTCAAATCTGATTTGGACATAGAAACTCGTTTTTCTCTCAGTCTAGCGGTTTTCCCTCTTAATTAATTGGCAGCCTAATTAATGACATTAATTGATTAATATTAGAGCAATAGATGAGGCTTGGGTGGTTGATGTAGGTGTTACTGTACCCTGTACAGTAATACCTCTACACTAGAGGAGCCTCGCCCACTGCATCAGTCTTGAAGGCCATCCAGCTTGGGTTCTTCAGCAACATCTCCCATGTGGTGTAAAGTTCAGAGAGGCCTCCTGTTTAGCTTCTTTAAGAGGCAGCTTCGCAGCGCATGCAGCATGGAACGGCTTTTCGTCTAATCTCCCCATTTCCTTCACCCCAAGGATGAAATCCTAGAACCCCAGTTAATACATATCAGCATATGACCACATCATAATCTCACACCTCAAATTTCAGGGATCATGAATGGACAGGAATCAAGGCAAGTTCAGTGATACAAGCAAACCTTGATCAGAGTTTCTCGAAGCCTTTCCAAGTCATCATCGGTGCTTGCATGATCCTTGAAACATATCTTCGCTTCTAACATATTTAGGAAAATACTGCAAAATGTGTAAAATGCGTACACATGTACCACTAACATGAAGTGTGTGTATATAAGATGCGGATAGATTTACCCATAGTATAAACACTCATTTTGCATCCGCTGAAGTGTGTAAGATACACATTAACTCCCTGTTCACATCCACTACCTAAAGTATTTTCAACCGTGACTCTTTCATCATATCCTCAAATGCATCCCACTCGATCGGGCCATTTAGTCAAACTACGACCTTGTGACTATGCTCATGGCCAACAATAGTGGCACTCGAATTCTCCCAACCTATAACCCTCTTGAACTCTTGCAAAAAATTAAAATCGGTTTTAAACTTAAAAAAAATAAAAGGGTTCATGGCTACACTTGGACTGAAATATTAACAAAAGATCAAGAAAAGATTGTAAATGTGTAAGACACACATGCATGTACCGCCTATATGAAGTGTGTAAGATACACTACGCACATATTTACCTTATAATATAACCACTCTGTAGAACCTACTGGCCACAACTCTTAGAACGCCGTAATCTGCAACTAGTTCCTATAACATCGATCGTCAGATTTAGGAAATTAAATAAGTCTACAACACAGTTGTATTACCTGTGGGTCTTCCTGTGTTTGGACAACAAGAGTAGCTTCATTAGATTGCTCATGTACTCAATGCACTCCATCATGCTTGGTGGCCTTCATCCCTTCTTTGTAATTCCATAGCTCATAGGAGATGCTCATGTTGCTTGGCAGTTGTACTCCCCGCATCTCCATCAACGTACTAATGACAACATTTTGAACGTCTTCTCCCCATTCCCTCTTCAGCTGTTCCATCATATCATCATCAGCATCTATGGCCTCACCCTATTCTCAACATATGGCACAAGATATATGTTTATTATTGCCAAAACAGGAGCTGCAAAGTGGCAAAATGCTTACAAAAATTGATGTACCTCACAATTATCTCCAACTGCATCCGTTTTGAAGGCCTTCCAGTTGCTTGGGTTCTTCAGAAACATCTACCATGTGGTGTAAAGTTCAGAGGCATCCTTTTTAGCTTCTTTAGGAGGCAGCTTGGCAGCGCATGCAGCATGAAACAACTTATCGTCTAATCTCCCCATTTCGTCCTTCACCCCAAGGACACACCTACCAAGAGTCAATTTGCATGAATTCCTAGAACCCCAGTTAACACATATCAGCATATGACTAAGTCATAATCTCACACCTCAAATTTCAGGGATCATGAATGGACATGAACCAAGGCAAGTTCAGTGCTATAAGCAAACCTTGATCAGAGTTTCTCAAAGCCTTTCCAAGTCATCATCGGTGCTTGCATGATCCCTGAACATATCTTCACTTCTAACATATATAGGAAAAGACTGCGAAATGTGTAAGATGCACACACATGTACCACTTATATGAGGTGTGTATAAGATGCAGATCCATAGTATAAACACTCATTTTGCATCCCCTGAAGTGTGTAAGATGCACATTAACTCACCGTTTAGCTCCACCACCTCAAGTATTTTCAACCGTGACTCCTTTATCGTATCCACAAATGCACCCCACTCGATCGGGCCATTTAGTCCAATAATGACCTTGTGACTATGCCCATGGCCAACGATAGTGGCACACTCGAATTCTCCCAACCTAGAATCCTCTTGAACTCTTGCGAAAAACCAACTCATTTTAAACTAAAGAAAAGTTTCGTAGCTACACCTTGGACTGAAATATTAATTGAGCTTGATTTCAAAACATCAAGAAAAGATTGTAAATGTGTAAGACACACACATGTACTGCCTATATGAGGTGTATAAGATACACATATATTTACCTTACAATATAACCACTCATTATTTGTGCATATAGAACCTATTGGCCGCAACTCTTACAACCTTAGAGGTCTTAATCAGCGATAATCAGTAGCTTGAAAAATGCGATTAGCTTTGTTATATTCTTCTGCAGCTCTGGGTAGTACCCCGTCTTGGCATCCTTGTGGAACAAGACCTTGGAGTCAACCTTGGCCACAAGCAGGTTCATGCGCCCGCCCAACACCCCATCGCCGGTACCGCTCCCGTCTCCTGCCATCTTCCTCCTCTTCTTGGGTTTCAAGGGACTGAAATAGCGCACAAACAGAAAAGAAAAGGAAGTTTTCAGCCACGATTATCTCTGAGAAATCTGTATCTGCAGAAACTACTCGCTACAGTTAGTGATTATATATTCGTTGTTTAGCCACAATTACATGCTAATAACATCCAAGAAATGTGCAGATAACTAAATATATATTCACCTTATCAAAGAACAGAAACTGTCAGCAATCTGTTGCCAACATGACCAACCAACTGTTACTAGCCCTCGAACGACCTGCAGAGTGAGTATTCAATGGTAACAATGGTCGTAAGTGAGACAATCAGAAGCATATAAATTGAGATATAACTCAAACCATTTCAAGAGATTTATAAACCATGAAGTAGTAGACAAAACTAGATGTGTTGATTCGAAAAGTGATGTCAAAACATATCTTCACTTCTAACGTGTTTAGGAAAAGAGTGCAAAATGTGTAAGATCCACACACATGTACCACTTATATGAAGTGTGTATGATGCACATTAACTCCCTGTTCCGCTCCACCACCTCAAGTATTTTCAACCGTAACTCATTTATCGTATATCCACAAATGCATCCCACTCGATCGGCCATTTAGACCACTAACGACCTTGTGACAGTATAAGCCAGTACCAAGAACTAGCAAAGTTTATTTGAATCATAGCTATAATAAAAAAAATCAATGATTTGCTAAAAAATAATATGGCTATACCTAACTCCGAGCACACATTATTTTAGAAGAAATTAATGCGATAATGCGTTGGTTTCTTTTCTCATGTGTAATGCATCCACATCTCGACTCAACACTTACTCGATGCTACCCTTAAGCAAAACACATTTATCTCCCCTTGTGTGTGGATATCGGAAGGAATTAATTGTGGCAAATCCATTTCTCCTGTTGCGCATAAGGCATCCACACGGTGACTTATCTCTTCACATTCCTTCAACTTCTGTCTCTATATATACCCTTGGAACTGTCTCTTGCACAACACCCAACATACATAAGCTAGCCTCTTTGATATACCATAGTTCACATGTATAATTCTATCTCTTTTGCACTAGCGGACAACACGTTGGTAATAATCACCTTCCTTGATGGTCGATGAATCTTCCGCCCTTCGCATCGCTCAGTCTCACGTGAAGAAGTTTGTTTTCCAAGATTTTAATGGAAAGAAAAGTGACCTGGCATTCCTCAAATTCATCGTTGAGAGAGCGCAAGTGCTGGAGAAGATGGTGATTATGGTAGCGTCTGAATGTTTCTCTTCGGCGGATGATGTCAATGCCAAGCTGAAGACTTTGACTTGTGCAAAATGGGCAAGTGAAGACTGATAAGTGCTTGTTTTTAAAAGTCCATCCTCTGGACCAGGACCGCCTCTTTGGCATTTCAGCACAGCTACAGCATTATGACTGCTCCCGCAGAACTATACGACAGTGCCTTTGTGCTTTATCACCCCGACACTCAGTTGAGGTGATGGCTCCGTACATGAAAGCTAAGGCACTGTCTTTTTTTTTATTGCTGAACTATTCTGAAGGGCTCTAATAGCTTGAAAGCTAAGCATTGAAGTGAATTGGCTGTACTGTTCGTCTTACCAAGATAATACAGTTGTGTCGACTTGTTACTGATCAAGATTACTGATCTACGTATTTCTTGTGATTCCTTAAGAGAGGAGTTTTTGTGAAGCATTGTTGTATTACTTCTGCTAAATTTCTGTCTTGTTTCATAACTTAGCATTTTATCTGCACCCTGAATTATTATTGATTTTTCGTATCCTATAGATATTGAAGCTAGTTTGATTAATTTGAGATGCAGTGTGCTACTACTCGTTTAGTTTATGTGTTGTCATTTTAACTCCAGCGATAATATGGGCATGCTTTAAGGTCAAATATTTTTGGCATTATTGAGTGGGATTATATATTTTTACACAAAAAAGTTGGAACTATATATTTAGTATCCCTGTTATAAAGTACCTTATTCTGTGGCTGTACCATGGGCAAAGGTTTACTTCTTAAATCTTTTTTTTTTGCACAAATCTATGTTACTTTAGCATCCCAGGATATAGTATCTGAGTTTTTGTCCTAATATTGTTCCTCAAATAAATGTTTCCTAGGATGTCTAGTGATTGTTAAATATAAACCATGAAGTAGTAGACAAAACTAGATGTGTTGATTCGAAAAGTGATGTCAAAACATATCTTCACTTCTAACGTGTTTAGGAAAAGAGTGCAAAATGTGTAAGATCCACACACATGTACCACTTATATGAAGTGTGTATGATGCACATTAACTCCCTGTTCCGCTCCACCACCTCAAGTATTTTCAACCGTAACTCATTTATCGTATATCCACAAATGCATCCCACTCGATCGGCCATTTAGACCACTAACGACCTTGTGACAGTATAAGCCAGTACCAAGAACTAGCAAAGTTTATTTGAATCATAGCTATAATAAAAAAAATCAATGATTTGCTAAAAAATAATATGGCTATACCTAACTCCGAGCACACATTATTTTAGAAGAAATTAATGCGATAATGCGTTGGTTTCTTTTCTCATGTGTAATGCATCCACATCTCGACTCAACACTTACTCGATGCTACCCTTAAGCAAAACACATTTATCTCCCCTTGTGTGTGGATATCGGAAGGAATTAATTGTGGCAAATCCATTTCTCCTGTTGCGCATAAGGCATCCACACGGTGACTTATCTCTTCACATTCCTTCAACTTCTGTCTCTATATATACCCTTGGAACTGTCTCTTGCACAACACCCAACATACATAAGCTAGCCTCTTTGATATACCATAGTTCACATGTATAATTCTATCTCTTTTGCACTAGCGGACAACACGTTGGTAATAATCACCTTCCTTGATGGTCGATGAATCTTCCGCCCTTCGCATCGCTCAGTCTCACGTGAAGAAGTTTGTTTTCCAAGATTTTAATGGAAAGAAAAGTGACCTGGCATTCCTCAAATTCATCGTTGAGAGAGCGCAAGTGCTGGAGAAGATGGTGATTATGGTAGCGTCTGAATGTTTCTCTTCGGCGGATGATGTCAATGCCAAGCTGAAGACTTTGACTTGTGCAAAATGGGCAAGTGAAGACTGATAAGTGCTTGTTTTTAAAAGTCCATCCTCTGGACCAGGACCGCCTCTTTGGCATTTCAGCACAGCTACAGCATTATGACTGCTCCCGCAGAACTATACGACAGTGCCTTTGTGCTTTATCACCCCGACACTCAGTTGAGGTGATGGCTCCGTACATGAAAGCTAAGGCACTGTCTTTTTTTTTATTGCTGAACTATTCTGAAGGGCTCTAATAGCTTGAAAGCTAAGCATTGAAGTGAATTGGCTGTACTGTTCGTCTTACCAAGATAATACAGTTGTGTCGACTTGTTACTGATCAAGATTACTGATCTACGTATTTCTTGTGATTCCTTAAGAGAGGAGTTTTTGTGAAGCATTGTTGTATTACTTCTGCTAAATTTCTGTCTTGTTTCATAACTTAGCATTTTATCTGCACCCTGAATTATTATTGATTTTTCGTATCCTATAGATATTGAAGCTAGTTTGATTAATTTGAGATGCAGTGTGCTACTACTCGTTTAGTTTATGTGTTGTCATTTTAACTCCAGCGATAATATGGGCATGCTTTAAGGTCAAATATTTTTGGCATTATTGAGTGGGATTATATATTTTTACACAAAAAAGTTGGAACTATATATTTAGTATCCCTGTTATAAAGTACCTTATTCTGTGGCTGTACCATGGGCAAAGGTTTACTTCTTAAATCTTTTTTTTTTGCACAAATCTATGTTACTTTAGCATCCCAGGATATAGTATCTGAGTTTTTGTCCTAATATTGTTCCTCAAATAAATGTTTCCTAGGATGTCTAGTGATTGTTAAACAAGTTACAGCTTGGAATGTCTTGTGATTTGTCATTCATGTGACAGATGTGAACTGAAGCCAAGCGCCTGAGCTATAAACTACTAATGCTCAGTTCTTTGTTTCCTGTGGATATAGTATGGAATTGGGGTGTAATGCTCAGATTTGGAAGTTGTCTTTGGTCATCATGGTTATTGCTGACAACCAGGATAATCATGGTTATTTCTGATGCAGAATATGGATTTATCTAGGCTTTTATGTGCCATCATGATGAGCACATAGTACTTATATCAGTGCTGGCATATCTGGTACCGCGTACAAGAATTTATGACTTTGGACTATAAACCAACCTATTGTGTGCCAACTGAGAAGTGTCTCTAGATTGTTGTAGCTTTGGGAAAGCTTGCATTTGAATAATGCATTATGTATGTTTCTTCTTTTTATTTTTTAAAAAAGGAAGAGACTTCCTGCCTCTGTAGCACTAATATTTTTTTTTGGCAGGAAAGCAGTATATAGTTGGCGTCCAGTCATAAATACTGGGCAGCGCAGTGTTCCTGGATTGGCATAATTCTGTACTATTTCAACTATATCACCCTCGATATGGTATGTCTATGTTTGGCCCAAGTTATTGCTCACATTATGTTTTGTACTTCTTATAATCACTGAAGAGTCATCAATTGCATTGTTTTGTTCTGTATTTACTGCATATATGTGGTACATATTGAGTTACATGTGGTTCCATAAAAATGAAAATACAAGTGTTTACATTTGGAAGTTGCCTTTTTGACGTTCTGAAGGCAAGGATTGTCCTGGTCCTCCTGGATATTGCTGATACAAAATGTCAATGTTTTACATCATCATCAATCTCCAATGAGGTGCCTAATTTGCTGTTGTGACATGATGATGATCAAATAACCCATCTGATTTGTTAGATTGCGAATAACTGAATAAATTTTTCATGTCAAGTGTTGACAGCTCATTTTCTGTCAACTGTAACATGTGTTCCCAGGTAGATAGGTAGATTGTAACGAGTTAAAATACTGATGGTCGTTTTAAAGGAATTTTAACCTTATTGTTTTGGTATTTGCATTCATTCTTATTGCTACGTATAACCTTGGCCTATAGGTTATAATAGCATACGCAACTTGAATACTCAAATCCTACTGATACTTCATACCTTGTATCTAGGCTAGTTTCTACAGATTTGTTGCACTTCTTCTAGAGGAAAATGTACTATTTATTTTGCCAAAACTATTTTGCTCAGGGAACCAGGGCATGTGCTGGGTTTGAATTATATGTTTCGGCTAAGAGTCGAATAACTAAAAGAGGCACCATTTTTTTTTGAACCGTTTTGTAATAAATTGCAAACTTTGGTCCGAGTTTTTCTTTACTTGGGAGCCGATATTCAAAGAATTTCATGTGCTTGCTTCATGCACTCG
Source organism: Eragrostis tef (assembly GCA_000970635.1). Taxonomy (NCBI): domain Eukaryota; kingdom Viridiplantae; phylum Streptophyta; class Magnoliopsida; order Poales; family Poaceae; genus Eragrostis; species Eragrostis tef. Next base: position 77,625 of record LAPY01002363.1, read on the forward strand.
CAGTTTATAGCCACCTGCACTTTTAGCAGAGATTTTCCGTCCAGGTGTATAAAATCGATCAGGTAAAGTCATATGCATCTTTCTAATGCGAACTTATTAGATTCTGAACTAGAGATTCAAGCGCTAACTTTAAGAAGTAAACTTATAAATTTGAACCTTTATGTCAACTCCACACCTCAGAAAAAGAAAGTGAACAGTCATCTTCATTTTCTCATCCTATCCACACGGCTAAGATGTTTTTGCAGATGAAAGAAGAGGAGAGACTGCCAACCATTACGCTATTATGGGCTTGGTGGGATGCTAGAAACAAAGCTAATGCAGGGGAAAAGCTACCCTCATGTGAAGAAGTAATCCACAAAGCCACGGCCATGTTCGCTGATGTAAAAAAGCAGGGTACTGTTCAGAATCTGGCAAAATTCAGCAAACGTGGATACCTCCTCCGACTGATGTGCTGTTAATATTAATGGGGCATACTGTAGTTAAGATAAATGAGGTGCTTGGGGATTTGTTGTGCAGACTGTGCGGTAGTAGCAGGTGCTGGGAAGCTGTTGGCAGTGCACGACGCACTCTGTGCAGAAACAATGGCGTGTATGCAGGCACTAAAAGCATGCTCTGATCATGGTATGGCCTCTGTTTAGGTTGAGACGGACTGCAGTAATTTAGTATTGGCGATGACATCTGCTAAGTATGATCAGTCTCCCAGTGGGGTACTTTTTTCGTGAAGCTGAGAGTCTAGTATCCTTTAATTTCAATAGTGTTGAGTATATTCATGTTCCTAGATCAGGCAATGAGTGTGCTCATGAACTTGCCCGTTATGGTTTGCATAGGGACCCAGAACAGCCTGATTTCTGGCTGGATCCCCTCCCTGAATTTGTATTAAACTTGGTGGCCCGCGATTATGCTGGGTCAATTGTGGATGAATAAAACAAAAGCGAACTTGATGATCAAAAAATGAAGTAGAAGATGTTTTTGCATCCGCTTATTAGTCCCGGTTTATCACACCTAGTATCACCGCCGGTTTTCGAAAAAGCGTTGTAACATTATTTAACTTTCATATGATTGTAGAAGTCTGCAGACCGAAGGCTGAATAATGATGCTGGATCATTATTTCTTCAGGAAGTCAAACAACAAAAGGCTCAAGGGGCAAGATAATTAGGAATATATAGTTTAGATTAATGCAGACTATACAGTAGACATGGCAAGACAGTTCTGAAAACAAAATAGCCTTGTAACAGTTCTTCCTTATAGACGTGGCAAGAAAATTCTAAAAAAAAATATAGCCCTTTATGGACACATACACTCACATGAACGCACCAATAATCAAAACAACACACGCACATTCTAACCCTATAAGCGCCAATGAGATACCGGGCTGACAATTCTTCAGATTTGTTCTAGAGTTGTAGAAGGTGTCGGATTTGAATCTTTTGGAATCCGTATGGAAACTTTTAAATCCAACTTGAAACATTTGAATCTGACTTGAAGATTTTGAATTTGTCTCGAAAATTTTTAAATCCTACTTAATAGTTTTAATTCCGACTTCGAACTCCACAAAATCAAGTTCAAACTCTTCAAAATCGCATCGAAACTGTGAAAAATCGCGTCGAAATTTAGAAAAGTCGAGTTGAAACCCATAGCATTTGGCCCGGACATTTGGCCCAGCAACGCAGAGCCCCAAATAAGCTGCTCAGCTCAATTTGCTTCCCCCATCGACCACCGCTTCCACCCCACTCCACTCCACTCCACTCCAGCCGCCACCCACACCAAATCGCGATGCCTCGCCGCTCGCGCCGGCGATCATGGCACCGGAGCCGCTCATGGGCCACAGCATGAGCGACGGGCTTGCCCTCCTGCAGAAAATCCTTGGCAAGAACAATCCCAATTTGCTGGAGACTACGATGAGCGAATTCCTCAAGTTCACGTACGACGCCATCCCGGACCCGCCCGTCTCCCCCGCCGCGCGCCTCGCCTCCGCCGTCGCCCGCCGTGCCCCAGCCGACGGTGTCGAC
>LAPY01002364.1:23790-34289 GCA_000970635.1 Eragrostis tef
GACACACACACACACGAATATAGAGCACCACGCTCTCAAAGGCCTGGACGAGACTCCTCCCTCATCATCGTTTGTAGCTCCCCTCTACAAGATTGAAATACAGCCACCCCACGAACTGGACGTAGGGCATCGATCGCCCGAACCAGTATAAACCATTCTCTCAAACACACTCCAAGCACGATCCAAAAAGATCGTTGAATGTCGATTTACAAATTTACTTGTCGGCCGGTTTCTTAACACCGACAAGCAGTTTAGTCGCTGACAAAGCCGGCGATGGACGATCTGGATCGAGATCAGAGAGGACGAGTACCTATGGACGCCGACTAAAAGGATTTTTGCAGGGGCGTTTGTGAAAAAGAGATTAAGTGGATCGGGAACTTCCCTGACAATCGACAGAACGTTGGATGCGGATCAGACGGCCAGACGGGCTGTTTGCAAACATTGCACCAAATAACTTCATTGCACCCAATATTTCTCCGGAAGAAGATCAAAGAAATAGGAAAACGAATTGCTTTATGTCTGACTGTATTGTCCTCCGACTTTGTACCGACCCTGATAAATCAACGGCAGCTGGATGCTTAATCTTCTAAGTGATTGTATTTTATTCCCACGATGCTGGAGTTGTGCTGAGGGTCGGACCTATAGCAGGGTTCATAGGAAAACCGTAGATGTTAAAGAATTGGAACCGAAGGGCATCTTTAAAAAAAAGGTGAGTAAATAATCAGTCCTAGAAATTCTTATCTTTTTCTTTGAAAAAAAGAAGATTTAGTAAAATATGAAAGAAAACAGACCTCTTACATCGAAACTATGAAAGATAATAAAATATAATGAAAACTTTTAAGTATTTTACACATCTTCAACATCATTTTTTTATCCTTTCAAAAAGAAAAATCATTTTTTTTATTGAAGCCACCGAACATCAGAAATCTAAGTCGAAGCCATGCCTTCTCCAACTGACGATTAGAGACGACAAACTTTGTTGAAGCCACAAGACACAGCATAAAAAAACTCACGGTGAAGACGGACCTAAATTTTTTGAACGAGAGTCGGCCAAGTCTTTGTCAGTAGGAAGAGAGAAAGATCCTATCTCACTAGCCTTCACGATGGCAGAAGAACCTTAGGCCCTGTTTGCATCCTCTAAGCTGCTAATTTTAGTTAACTAAAATATTAGTCAGCTAATTTTTTAGTCAACTAATTTTAGGAGGCATCTGTTTGGATACGTGAATAATATCTCTGGCTTTTGTATTTTTTTTTTTGCTTTTTTTATGTGTTACTTGTCTTTTTTATGAGTTTAGTCGATTTTAGTAGCTTTGAGGTGACTAGAGACTAAAAGTTTAGAAGGAGGTGGGTTAAAAGTTTAGGAGGCTAAAAGTTTAGTAGGTGGATCCAAATAGGGCCTCATAGTCTAGATAGAGTGGCCTTCTTATATATGTCTCTCCGCGGCAATATGACGTCGCTATTAAAAACACTCATGCTATTAATCGTGTTGATTCGATGAGGTGACCCTTTTAGATCCAAGGCTCTAGATCAGCCAGCATAATTTCGCCCCCTTTTTTTTGTAACAGCATAATTTCGCTTGTGACAACATATATGTGAGATAATCTCTGTAGTCTTTGCAATTAAATTACTAGTACTGGGAATTATCATGCGTACATTTAGCTGACATAAAAAGGCCCTGATCTCATTCATTACCAGATACACATGCATGCAGCATGCCAAAACTAAAGAGTGCAAAATTAGGAGGAATGATGTCATGATCTGGATTGATGAGAAGGGAATCAACTGCATTAAAAACTTTGCTATAAAGCTTCGGAGACTGGACTATTTATATTTCCTTTCTGATATAGCATTTTGCTAGTTGAAGATGTATCATTTTGCTAGTTGCTTGGAAAGTAGACATAGACGTATCTCTACAAAGTGAAGCGGGGTCAATTGCAACCCTCTGTGTTGTGTGGCAGATTTTGCCATCAGCAAATGGCAAAGTTGTTAGTATACTTTAACTAGCAAGGTGGCTCGCTCATTTCTATGACTAGTAACACAATCTGAATCTTAATATGTTTCAACAAAAAAAAAAGAGAGAGAGAATAAACAAAATATTGAAAACAATTGTGATAAGCACACAAATGTATTTTGTTTTTTTTCTTTTCCCAACGACAAGTGAGAAACTTGTAAAAGATATATAGGACACTTTGCGTTGGCTATTTTCTTTTCTTGGTAATGACAGTGTTACGTAATTTATAAACATGTATAGAGTCTTTCGAGCTAATTTGTTGGTAACGGCATTGGTGTGATTTTTTCTGGTTCCTTTATTTCTTTTGTTTGTCAGTTGTAATGTACAAGCGTCATTCAGTGTGACTTCTCGTCACGGCAAATTACCACTGCGGCAAATGCTGCTCATATGTGTGTTAAATCTGTACCTACGACGTATCAAAGTTGCGAGTGGCTGATAGTGGTATCTCTATTCTTGCAAAGGCCACTGCTCCCTGCTGTACCCTGATTTCTAACCGGTATATGCCCTGAAAAAAAAATGTTTCTATGGTGAAAATTGATCAAAGCTGGCTCCGGCGCCAGGGCCCCCCAAGTGAGGAAGCCCAGGTCGAGGCCCGGGGTATAGCGTCCATGGACTTCTGCCCCCGCCACCGGGAAGCCACAGCCCGTGCGGCTTCAGGCCTGCATCGTGAGCGCATTGGGGGACCAACCGGCTGTGCCACGGAGGTTGCCACTTGCCAGCATGGTCCGTGCGCATCAGCTCCTGCAGGACAATTCGCGACAGGTCCCGTGCCGCAGGGATACAAGGGCGCGTGATGCCCAAATCAATCTTGGTAACTGATGTACGCTATAATGTGCTAAAATTTTCCCGGTTTGTTAAGCTAAAATCAAATGCGGCAGCTTTTTGCGTATATATAGCATGTCAAAATTGTGCGTGGCCCATGTGCCCTCCTTCAACACAACAGACGCAGGAAGGGACTAGTTCGGCACGATTCCCACAGATTTAGAGCAATATACGAGCATCTGCAGAGGAAAATATTCTTCGCAACCAGAAAATATTCTTTTTCAAGGAACACAACTTACTAGTGATAAACCTTTACCGTCAGCAAGTTACGTAAATTTGCGCTTTTTCTTTGCTGCCATAGTTGCCTACCCTTCTACGAGTGATTACAGGTGCTCACATCGTTTAGAAAAAATATACTAGTCCCAAGGCGAAATAGGATTTGTTTATGAATCAGTAATGATATTTGTGTTAAGAAGCATACCCTTCTTCAAATCTTAATAATTCAAATTTTTTATTATATTCTTTATATACTGGTTGACTAATGATTCAATTTGTACAGTAATGTTGATGGGACTCTTCTCTATGGTGTGAAGTATACATTTCCAGAGTATATTTGCACCTTTCCTGTTGCTGGCGGTGTATCGCCCTTTGCATTATTGAAGGTCAGATGATCTTCAGTTGTCATTTATTCATCACCAATCACCATAGGGATCAGTCCTTTACATTTGCATTTTTATTTTGCCAATGAGCCTTCTTAGCTCATGAGCGTTTGCACCACATTTTGGTGAAAGTGGAATGGGCCCAAACCTTTGATCTTGCATCCTTCAAACTAAACATTCAGCTGGCCTGTCCTGTTTCAAAATTGATGCAGATTTTTTTGCCTCTGCTCAATCAAAATTGAGTCAGATGTCACATCAAATCTTTAGAACAAGAACCCTTTGACAGTTACTTGTTATGGTGCTAAATGAAGAAAATCTTAGTTAATGAAGCTAATTTTCATTTGGATTACTTTGAGTTTTATAGTATTTGACTTTACTCATGCTGTGTAATGTTGATCTGAATTTCATTTAGATTTCTAAAGTCTATTGTATCAGACAAGCTCCAAGACAATTAAAAAGCTTGACAACCCTAATGCGCCTCTTGGCTATTCATTGTGCTTCCTTAACTTAGCCTTTGATGGTTACACTAACTCAACCCAATATTTAATAAAGTCCAGGTAACTATATCGTGTCCATTTCTTTAGAAGCCATTCTTGCAAGCCTGATTCTCCTCCATGAAAGAAATGTGTTTTATTCCAGGTACCCAAAGACTAGCCCATCGGATATAATGCTTGGCATGAACCTTTGGGAGACCATTGCTATTCAGTAACTGGCCATATGCAAACGGTTTTGAGGCTGTGAGATTTGTCAAGAGAACCCCGAGGTGGCATGGGATATCTTTCTGTTCTGTCTATGCGGTGCAGTGTGGCAAAACTTAATCTTCTTAACCATCAGCCTATTTGGCTCTCTCACCAACACAACAATTACTACCGCCCGTAAATTCATGAGCATCGTGGTTTCATCCGTCATCAGTGGCAACCCATTGTCAAAGGACCAATGGGGTAGTGTTGTGCTGGTCTTCTCTGGCCTGTCTCTCCAAATCTATCTCAAATGGAAGAGAAAGAAGGGCAGAGGCCACAAGGAGTAAGCTTAATTCTTGAACCCATTTGATTTGTAATTTCGGCTGAACAGATCTGTTGTGAGGTTGATGATCATTGATGCAGTCCAGTGGAATTTAGAAAAGTTCTACATGAATCATAATGTGTTATACTTAGTGTTAACTACTTGAAACGGCTGGTAGTTACTGCTTCACAGGAGATTATGCAAACAATTGTGTTGCATTGAGCGCAAAGTTGTAATCATGACTCTGTGTTTTTGTTCTAGTAGCACGAAATTATTCTATCTATACTGATTCACAACATCTATTTTTGTGTTCTAAATTCATTTACAACAGGATTTAGTCTTTTTCTTTTGAGATTTAGTTTACATTTGAATTAAATTACAGGCCGGGATGGTTCTGATGAGGATGATTGGTCTCAGGGACTGAAAGTAGACTTTTTCCTGCCGCGTTTCTTTGAGAAGCTACTTTCAGTCTTGGTTCATTGGAATTCTGATAATTGTTTCTGGATTTTGATGCGCCTATATTTAGCACCTTGCCTTAGCCTGTCACATTCTTGCTGTCCAAAACCGACTTATTATACAGGGAAGCATTGCACTCCGTTTGTGAGAAAAATATCGACACAGATGATGGAATTTCAGATGTATTTCACAGCATTTAATGACCATTACCGTGGTAACTTAACAGGGACAGTACCCAACTTTTGACATGATTTAAATGACCATTAACATGGCAACTTAACAGAAACTGAACACTCAAGATATTTCACATCCCATGCTACTTTTTCTAAACACAACAATTCCCTTTAGTCAAAAGCATACTTATTGTAGAACGAGAATGCATAATATTCACTCGCCAAGGTCTTATTCACCATATTCCAGTAAGTACTCGTCCAAGAAGTTTCATATTTACTGAACTTCTCAATCTTCCAGCCTCCTCCATTGCCGTCCTCCTGCAAATGATTAGTTAGTGTCAGAGGCTACATCCAAAAGTTAACTACTCCATCAAATACAGGCTCACCTTTTCTATACAAAACACTAAAGTAAGAAAATACAGGTTGACATTTTCCAATATTTTCCATTGTAAAGTAAATGAAATGCTATAACTATTGACTGGCAATTGCAAAAATGATCCAGAAAGATATCAAACTGTAGGTGTAATTGTAATATATGTAAAGGACCTATGTGGAAAATGTGATGAATAGAAGAGGAAGAGAGAGGAGAGGTGCACGGTGAGGCACCTGAAAAATTTCCCCAACTCGATTCGCAACATGGTAATCAGAGCCGGAATTAGGGTTAGGGTTTACCTCGCCGGCGGTGGAGCTTCGCGGGCGGCACGGCGGCGCTCGTGAGCGCGGCGGGAGCGGGTGCAGCGCACGGCGGCGCGGGCGTGGCGTCGAGGCGCGCAGCGAGTCGGTTAGGGTTAGGGTTTACCTCGCCGGCGACGGAGCTTCACGGGCGGCACGGCGGCGCTCGTGAGCGCGGCGGGCGCTGGTGCAGTGCACGGCGGCGCGGGCGTGGCGTCGAGGCGCGCAGCGAGTCGCCGTGGACGTCGCGGGTGTGGCGACGCGGCGTGCGCGCGAGCTGCGGGCGCGGCGCTGCGGCGAGCGCGCTGGACGCGGTGCGGCGTGCGCGCGTGGCATCGCGGGCGCGGTGCCAGGAGGCGGGGGTGCTGCGCACCCGAGGACGCGAGGCGGCACGGGTGAGGCCTCAGTGGCTGAGGTCGTCGGGAGAGAAGAAGGTGTTGGGGACGAGTTGCTCGTGGAGGAAGAAGGTGTGGGTTGCTGTGAGGTGGTGAGATTTGGGGAAGAATCGTGGGCGTGAAGTGAGGAAGGAGCCGGACAATCCGAGTGAAGACCGGAGGATCCGGTGGGGAGTCTCTGCGTGAGGAAAATAAGTACCGGATTGTCTGACTGTATACCGGACTATCCGACAGGTATTGCTTACTTGCTCTGTCAAGATGAGTCCGGAAGAGATAGAAGCTAAAAGGAAGGAGGAAGAGGATGCTAAGAGGAAGGAGGAAGAGGATGTATTGAATCAGCATGGTAGTAGTAGTGGTGAAAAAGCTCCTCCTGTGTTCATGAAGAGTGAAATGAGGTCTATGATCCAGGAGCTGATTGACTTGGGTGTGCTCAGCATTAACAAACCAGTGGTCCAGCAGGTGGTTCAAATGATGTGAGACTAGAAGATAGTAAAAATTACTTGAGTTGGTCCAGGAGAGTACGGGTGCTTCTAGCAGGCAAGCATGTGGAGCACTATTTATATGAAGCATGTGTTGAGCCAACTGATAAAAACAGTGCTGAGTGGCGAGTTTGGGCTTCGTGATAGTGGCATGGTTGTTGGTATCCATGCTTCCCTCTGTTACCAAAAAGGTAGAAGCGATGCGCATCACATCACATATATGGGAGACTGTGAGTAGCTTGTATTCAAGGAAAGGAAATGTCATGGCAATGATGGAAATTCAGGGCAAGGTGGATGCTGTGAAACAGACGGGGAGATCAGTTGAGCAATATGCAAATGAGCTTCAGTCTTTGTGGGAGGAGTTAGATCACTACGCCCCTCTCCAAATGGAGACTCCACGAGATGCTCAGGTGGTTGATAAGTGGGTGCAGGATAGGAGAGTGACCCATAGGGATGAAAATGGTCGGAAACGATCGGGAAATATCCTAAATCAGTTTCGCTCATATATTTTTCTTTCGGAATCAGAGTCGGAAACAGAAATGTCGGAAATGGTAACGGCATCGGAGATAACGGTAACTTCGAAAACAATATCATTTGAACGGAAACATTTCGATATCGATCGGATAATGATAGTTCACATCGGAAACACAGAAATATTGAAACGTAATTATGTATAACTTAAAATCTCAGTATCCCATGTGACAATATAAATACAAACAATATGTCTTGACTATTAAACTTGATGTGTGACAACCACACAAGTATCAGACGAATCCACGATGAAAATTTGACTTGTCCACACTAGCACTCAACAAAGTAAAATAATGCAAGAAAAGTAAGATAGCAAAACGAAAGACAGTGTTTATTTGTCCAATCTTCCTTCATCATTGGCTTAGAGCACATCCTCCTCGCTCATCACATCTGGATCACCGGGCATTTCTTCCTCCTAGAAATTTTTTAATGCATGTAAAGGGGAGAATTAGCTTAGCTTGTATATAACTGAAGTGCAACACTGCAGCAGATTCCACATCAATATATCATGCCACAAGTGACAATCCACTTTTCTTGCATACAATTAAAATATAAGTCTGGAACTAAAACAGGATAACAAGTAGATGTGGTAATAAGCTTTGCAGGTTTCATGTTAACGCAGTTCAGATATCATTGCATACCTCCTCAGTCAGATTACTAGCCATAGCCTCTAGAACCTCAAGGTCACATACAATGGAAGAAATAGACCTACGATATGGAAAAAAAAGCAAGACAAGAAACATATACATTAATATGTGGAAAAGAAACTCATTATAACAGTTCAAACTAATAATACACTAAAATAATTACCTCTTTTTTCTGCTGCAACCCAATCTTTGGTGCACATTAATGCTTCTACCATTTCAGGATCAAGGCGGCTGCGATATGGATCAACAACACGGCCACCGGCACTAAAGGCAGATTCAGAGACAACTGTTGACACTTGTATTGCCAAGACATCACGAGCCATTGCCGAAAGAATAGGATAGTCATCTACCACGTATTTCCACCATGATAGAATATCAAATCTCTGTTGCCAAAAGGATAGAAGCGATGCGCATCGCATCACATATATGGGAGACTGTGAGTAGCTTGTATTCAAGGAAAGAAAATGTGATGGCAATGATGAAAATTCAGGGCAAGGTGGATGCTGTGAAACAGGCGGAGAGATCAGTTGAGCAATATGCAAATGAGCTTCAATCTTTGTGGGAGGAGTTAGATCACTACGCCCCTCTCCAAATGGAGACTCCACGAGATGCTCAGGTGGTTGATAAGTGGGTGCAGGATAGGAGAGTGACCCACTTCCTGAAGAATTTGGATCCAGAGTCTGAGAGTAGGAGAGCTGCCTTTTGTCACCAGGCAAGCCTTCCTACTATGAATGAAGCGATTAAAGCTATGAGTGAAGAAGAAAGTAGACGTCGTATGATGGGTACCGACAATCCTATGAGGCCCGCCTATGTTGCAGTTGAAGATAGAGAGTGCTACAACTGTGGGGAAAAGGGACACATGAGTTACAATTGTCCTAATCCAGGAAATAGAAGTGGTCGAGGCGGGACTCGTGGAGGTCGATGGAGTACTCATGGGAGTTATGGAGGAGGTCGTGGCAACCGTGGTGGTGGTCGGGGTAGAGGTCGTGTTGGCCCTAGAGCCAATGTCGCCGTGACAGAGGAGGCCCCTTCAATCAATTTGACAGGGGAGCAAGTTAAGCAGTGGGAGCAATGGCAGAAAGACAAAGCTCCTGAGACCTCCACCCCATCTGATGCAGTGACCTCCTACACCAGCAGCTTCAGTAACTTTGCCAACTACGCCCACATGGGCGAAGGTACTCAGGCACAGGCACTTGCATCCTCATGTAGAAGTCATATAGAGTGGGTTATAGACTCTGGTGCATCCAAGCATGTTACGGGAATATCTAGTTCATTCAAAACATACATTCCATATGTTCATTCTGAATCTGTTCAAACTGCCGATGGTACATCTCAACCTATTCATGGTATAGGGTCTATAGAGTGCACGCCATCTCTTAGTCTTGCATCTGTTTTGCATGTTCCATCCTTTCCAGTCAATCTTATATCTGTTAGCTCCATAATTGATCAACTCAAGTGCATTGTAATTTTTGATGAAACGTAAAAACCCTAGAACTAATACTGAAAAACCTCCTCCTTGTTATGGTTTTGATGAAACTGATATTGCCAATTACATTTTCTATTCTAGTATCTCTCCTGCATATAGGACATTTGTTGCATCATTACAAACAGTGCCTATTCGAAGGACTGGAGGTGTGCTAAACAGGATCCAAAATGGAAGGATGCAATGAAGGAGGAGTTGAGTGCCCTTCAGAAGAACAAGACATGGGAACTTGTCCATCTCCCAGAAGAAAAGAAGGCAGTGGGCTGTAAGTAGGTCTTTACAGTGAAACAAATCCCTGAGGGAAAGGTGGACAGGTACAAAGCAAGATTGGTTGCAAAAGGATATAGTCAGACATATGGGATTGACTATGATGAAACCTTTGCTCCTGTGGCTAGAATGAGTATAGTGAGGACATTGATCTCATGTGCAGCCAAATTTGGTTGGCCTCTTCATCAACTTGATGTAAAGAATGCATTTCTCCATAGAGACCTACAAGAGGAGGTCTATATGAAAATCCCACCTGGATTTGCAAATGAACAAACTCTTGGGAAGGTATGTAAACTCAAGAAGTCACTATATGGCCTGAAGCAGTCACCACATGCATGGTTTGATAGATTCAGAAGGGCGGTGTGTGATATGGGCTATTCTCAATGTAATAGAGATCATACAGTGTTTTACAGACATCGGGTGCCAATATCACTATCTTAGCTGTTTATGTGGATGATATAGTGATAACTGGACATGATGTTGAGGAGATCAAGGTATTGAAAGAAAAGTTGGGAAAAGCTTTTGAGGTGAAGGATCTTGGACCACTTCGGTATTTCCTTGGGATTGAGATTGCTAGGTCGCCAAAGGGAATTGTTCTCTCCCAAAGGAAGTATGTCCTTGATTTGCTAGCAGAAACAGAAATGCTAGGGTGTCGCCCGTGTGTTTCACCTATTGATAGGAACCACCAAATATGTGTTGAGTCAGGTGTTTCAGTGGATAAGGAAAGATACCAAAGGTTGGTTGGTCGGTTGATTTATCTTTGCCATACAAGACCTGATATTTCATATGCAGTGAGTGTGGTGAGTAGGTACATGCATGATCCTAGAAGTGGACATATGGAGGTGGTTTATCAAATACTGAAGTACTTGAAGGGGACTCCTGGAAAGGGGATTTGGTTTAGGGCAAACCAACATTTGAATGTGGAAGGTTATTGTGCGTAATAACTTCGTATAGCATACATT
>LAPY01002365.1:34415-49022 GCA_000970635.1 Eragrostis tef
GGACGTGTCAGATTCAGTACCATCTCATACATGTACCACTTCATTCAACCAACCAAACACTACCTTAAAGTATGACTTTGTTTTGTTCTATCATTGTTTCTCAGGGGTGTGGGGCCATGGCTCATGCGTAATATGAAAGAGTTCTTTGCGGATTCAAATCAAGATTTATCTCCTACTAAAGGTAAGTTAGCAAGAGCGATTGGCATTCATGGTCATGGTTGACCGCATGCCCTTCCAAATCGTTTCTTTGGTCTCAGCTTTCCATTCATCTTGTTAAGTGATATCATAAGAGTGTATTTTTTTCTGACAGGAAAGAAACCAAGAGGATCAAAGTCTTCCTTGCCAAAGAAAAGCACTGCTGCTCCTAATTCTGGTAGCTCTAAGCTTGCGATTTACACAGTATAATTCCCATTGCTCAAACGAAAGTATGCTTCTTTAAAATCTTTTGAATAAAGTTTCAATGCTTTTACAGGAAAGGAGCTTTCTACTAAAGTCGGACTGTCAGCTTGCTCGTTTTCTGTTATTCCGGTTTCATCCCAAAGAAAATTTGAGCCGCAAGCTTCTGGTACAATGGTAATGTTTGATTCTTGGTGGAGAAACCCCTGCACAGCTGTACTGTATCTTTTTTACTTTTCAATTGGAATGTACTGCTAATGCTTATTTTCTACCACTAGGGTTCATTCAATATACTAGACAATGCTACCCCATACCTGGACAACTCTGTATGGGCTATGCCACCTCGTCAGTTGAATGAAGTCTTTCTTGAAACTTATGAAGTTGTCTTGATATTGGATGATCGTGAGAATTTCGGGTTTGTATGATCATATCCCACTCACAAAAGAACTTGGTTAAGCTATGATTTTCATTCTACCATTGTAAAGTGCCTGTTTTCTTGTTTGCCACTACAATTTTTTTCCCTCTTCTGTTAGGTGTGCAATGTTTGTCTGTTAACAAAAATAGAGTATCATAAAAAATACCATGGATTTTTTTTTTATTTTCTCTCAAATATACTTATAAATATTCAGACACATTGGATTTTTTTTTTCTCACTATTGCTAGTTTTGTGCAGACCTCATTCAAGAAAAGTTGCTGCAAGCAAAGTTGCTGATAAGATTCATTCACAATGTAAGGCACCTGTTGAGGTAAGTCCCACAGGTGGCAGTTGCTGCATTGGTTGGTGAGATAGAGGAAGTAGTGATGATTGGGGGCTTTTTATTGCTTGCTTAGATCATAGTGCCTTGCAAGTCCTAACGTGGTCCTGGTCCCTAACAGCGTTGAGGAATACAGGTAACAAATGCTTTTTTAGATATAAGGGAATGCTTTAGCACATTTCCCAGCCTCTACATCCGAGGAAAGAGATAGCAAATCCTGAAGACATAATGTTGAGTAACAGACAGAGAATCTATCGTTAAGTAGCCTTGAGCTGCTATGTGCTTTTTGAACATAGAAAAGTAGGGATGCGATTCTTATATTGACCTTCTTGTGCTGTGTTCCTGAGAAAACGCTGTTGATTCTTCCATTTGAACTTTGTCATCCAGGTTAAGCGTTTGCCTATAGGAGATGGAATTTGGATTGCTCGTCATAGAAGACATCGGACTGAGTATGTTCTGGATTTCATTGTTGAAAGGAAAAATGTTGCAGACTTAGGTAGTTCAATTACAGACAACAGATACAAAGATCAGAAACTAAGGCTGCAGGTACCTTCTGAACTTGCATTGGCTTGTTATTGTTAGTTTGTTACTATATCAATCTTGGATGCTCATTTCCCTCTTTTTTGTACCTCAGTTTGGACTGTTAAGTATGCCTATGCCATTTTGTTTCTGTGGTAGTCCTGATAGGTAGTTTTTATAACTAACCATAATTTTGATTTGGTTTGTTCATGAACAGATGAATATACATAACCTATCACCCTTGAAAAATACACACAACCTCAATTGATGGTCAAATCATATGTATATTTTTAATTCTTCCTACAGTTGATGATGATTTGTGTTGGAGAAATGCTGAGTATGACAAGGAATTTTCCACTTCAAGAAGTTACATCTATCTCGTGTTAACCATGACTGTCTCCTCCATTTGTTGTGCCTTTTGTGTAGAACTGCGGGCTAAGGAAGCTGATATATCTTGTTGAAGGAGATCCAAACCGTTCAAATGCATCAGAAAGGATTAAAACAGCGTATGTACACTACTTTTCACCTTAGTGGAAAATGTTTTGCCTGAACACTATTACTTTCTTCATTTTTCCCTTCTTAATATTATTTTCCTTGTTAATTTGGCATACAAACCTTATCAAATATCAAATTGAATATTTTGGACGGCAAGTTTTTGACCTTTTAACTGCCCCGTGACATTTATTTTCAGCTGCTTCACCACCGAGATTCTCGAAGGATTTGATGTTCTCAGGACTAGTGGATATACTGACACTGTTAAGACATATAGCGATCTTACTAGCTCAATAATCGAGTACTACAGCACAAATTTCTCAACCCTCGCTGAAAGTTCTTGTGTTTGCCCAACCTATGATGAGTTTGAGGGAAGATGCCGCGGCCTTAAGAGGAAAACAGTGAGCCAAATATTCGCTCTTCAACTTATGCAGGTTACTTTGCTATATAAGCCCTTCTCATTTGATGCTACTGTTGAGTGCAAAAGTTATACTCGTCTAATGTACATCCAATGCAGGTGCCACAAGTAACAGAACAAGTTGCACTAGCTGTCATAGAGTTATATCCAACTCTTTTGTCACTGGCACGGGCATACTCCATGCTTGTTAGTCCTCTTATCCTTCTAACTTCCATTCTGAGCTGCATATTTCAGTGGTACATTTTGTACCCCTTCGTGTTCCTGTACCACTATCATATTGTCTCTAACAAAATACTTTACAATGTTGAAGGAAGGTGATATCCGTGCCCAAGAGGAGATGTTGAAGAACAAGATCAAGATGGCGAATGCAGGGGCTAGCAGAAACATCTTCAAGCTAGTGTGGGGCGATGGTTGTAGTCTTCAGATATAGTTTTGGTCTAACTCACCTAACTGGCTCAACTAAATCTTGATGATCTTGGGCCGTACTTTTGTGTAGCTCACTGTCCGGCTGACTCCTTGTTCTCATAGATTTAGTTGCAAGACATCCATGTCCTGAAGGCTTAAAGGGTTCAACGGGACACTGAGCTTCGGAGTATGTCATCACTATTAAAATGGCACATCCTTCTAACTTCCATTCTAAGCTGCATATTTCAGTGGTACATTTTGTACACCTTCGTGTTCCTGTACCACTATCATATTGTCTCTAACAAAATCCTTTACAATGTTGAAGGAAGGTGATATCCGTGCCCAAGAGGAGATGTTGAAGAACAAGATCAAGATGGCGAATGCAGGGGCTAGCAGAAACATCTTCAAGCTAGTGTGGGGCGATGGTTGTAGTCTTCAGATATAGTTTTGGTCTAACTCACCTAACTGGCTCAACTAAATCTTGATGATCTTGGGCCGTACTTTTGTGTAGCTCACTGTCCGGCTGACTCCTTGTTCTCATAGATTTAGTTGCAAGACATCCATGTCCTGAAGGCTTAAAGGGTTCAACGGGACACTGAGCTTCGGAGTATGTCATCACTATTAAAATGAAACATGAGTGATTGATGATAAATACTTCTAGGCACTGTACGCAAGTAAACTATAGCCTATGCCACGCCAATTAAACATTTTGTGCGTGGAATGATATGATGGACGTGTGTGAATCTGATCTTCATAAATCTGACCGCACATTCACCTGTCGATGCCATTTGTTAATGATGCAATGATATTTGTTAAGCGTTTCTGACATTTTCATAGCCACGCTATTTTTATCATAATCAAATAAAACAGCAGACGTACGAATGGAACTCTCACCTGTATGATTTTTGGGGATTAGTTTTTTTACGTTATTTTGGGGATTAGTAATTTTTTTAGAGGTGGGGATTAGTATTTTTTTAAGTATTTGAAAGGATATTATCAAGCGTTACGTCTTTTTTTTTTTTTGAGGAGAATCAAGCGTTCCGTCTGATTGAGCCCAGCTCCACCTGTGCTTGGAAGCCCAATTTCATGCGCTGCTTTAGGCTTTGAGTGGGCCAGTACCCAGAGACCAGCCCAGATTCACAGCAAAGCCAACAGGCCCAACACCGAGGACTCGGTTGCAATTTTTTTTTTATAGCAGCCGACGAAGTATTAATATTAACGCTCGAACTCAAACGGTACAAAAGCACCAAACTGAACAATCAATGCGCTCGATCGTTAATGGCGGGCATTCCTCTTCACCCACAAACCCCAAACCCTAGCTGAACCCCCAATCCGGCGAACGGCGATCCCCAACCAGCCCCTCCATCCCAAGCCACGAGCCGTTGCAGAATGGCGCCGCCGGAGCCCAAGCCGCTGCCGGTGCCGAAGCAACTCACGGTGCATTGCCCGGAGAACGAGGCGCTCTCTCGCTACTTCCTGGAGAAGTGGCGGTCGATGATGGACCAGCCGGGAGGTCTCACGGAGAACCTTTACCCCACGTTCGCCAGCGCCAACCGCAACCTCTGCGCCTCGAAGGAGCCCATCCGAACCCTCCATGACTTTTCGAAGATCAAGTACCTATGCTTTCCCCCCTTTTTGTGTTTTGTTTTCTTATCGTCTCTGGGGTGAGTGTTGCGGTAAGGTTAGGATTTATTGTTTTTATTAGGGGGCGGAGCCTTTATGTTGGTGAGAATGTTTCATTTGAAGCTGTAACTGGATAGGAAACGGTAGTTTTAAGGCGTTTTTGGCGCAACACTTAATTTCGGGAATCAAAATTAGGTGTCTAATCCGGGAATCTAAAATAGTAGAATTTACACAAGCTAGTTTTTTCTTCCTTTCAGTATCTCAGGATCTAAGCGGCTGATTTCACATATGAGGCTGTAATATATTAACTTTTTGTTTGCATATGTTAAGTTACTAAAAAAAAGTTTATTAGGATGTAATGTGCATTTTGGTTTATTAAACTTCTGATAATTCATTTTTCCACAAGCCACCTTGTGAACGATTATTAAAAGAGAGAGAAACAAAGGCATTAGAGATGATGCATAATAAATACATAATAAATAGTTCATTTTTCCACAAGCCACCAAGTGTTTGTGGAACCCTGTAGGTTCATACCTTTTTGAAAGAGAGATGGTGCATGATAAATACATAATAGATAGTTTTTGGAACACTTTTGTGATGCATAATTGGTTATGGACTTATGGCTAATATGGACACAGCCCCTGAATTAGAGTAACTTGGATATTGCTCGTAACCAGATAGTTAATCAATTTCTGCTGCTTATTGTTGTTGTCAGAGGCGTGGGGCAATGGCTCATACGTATCATGAAAGGGTTCTTTGAACAGTCTAGCCACAATTTATCTCCTACTAAAGGTATGTAGAATCAGCACATGGTAATTTTAATGGTGGACTTCATGTCCTTTGAGAATCCTGTTTTTCCCTCTTTTAGGACACCTATTCATCTTCTTCTCTGAAGTTGAAGAATGTTGTGGTATTTTCACAGGAAAAAAATCAAGCGGGGCAAAGCCTTATGCGCCAAGGAAAAATACTGCTGCTTATGCCATTCTAATCACACTGCATAGGTTTGATATCTCCGGAGTCTATTTCTCCTTTTAATCGTATATGAAAGAGAAGTATTGTCTTTATTTGATGAAATACTATATTTAGTTATAGAAACTAATAAAAACATGACCAAGTTTTCAAGAATAAAGCAAGAAAACAATAAAATTCGATTTTCCCCTCAGGTCATCTATTCGTGGCCAAAAGTTCATGGAGAAACAAAAGCTTATCGATGCTGCTGAAGCCAGTGGTCTGTCTCAAGGCGCAATTGGGTATAATTTCACTGTGAATTCATGCTTATTACTGATAGCACAGCTATTTTGTAGCGAGATAATAACTAGCCACTTTCCATTTGGAGCAGTCCGGATAAATATAAAGGGAAAAAGAATTCTCCAAAGGACTGGTACACTGGCTGGAGCTGCATGACGACATTGCAATCCAAAGGTCTGGTCGCCAGGTCGACTAATCCTTTAAGGTAATGTACTGCGCCTAATCTTGCATGTGAGCATGTTAACACTTAACATATTTCTTATTTCTTATACGGAGACTTGTTTGGATTCAGTGCCTACAGTAACAATTGGCTAAACCAGTAGTGGACCAATACTTTCAGTATAGGTGTACAGCCACTCCACAATTTTTCTCTTCAAAAAGGTTGCTCCCTCTGAAAGATGAGACGCAGACCCCTAGGATATAATAGATTCTGTAGTAATAGACATCACAGTTTGTCATAGATATGTACTGGCATTTCTGATGTTTGTGTTGTATCTTTGCCATTGCTGATGCATTATCAAATAGTCTGGCATCAACACTAGGTATTTACTACCAAACTTTGTTTAGGAAGATTTTTCTGTTAGGATATTGTGAGGATGATTGAATGAGCTGAAAAGGGTTGAGGATATTAGTGCAATTACACTTTGAATCTATGACTACAAGTTGTTTTTATCTGAATGCCCTTAATATCTCTTCCAATGTTCCAATCAGTTGCTTCTCTGATTCTAATTTACAGAAGAATAATTGACGCGTGTCGGAACAATATGAGCTAGTAGGAAGAAAGCCACTATGTGGATGGAAATGCACTTACAAGGAGGGGGGGGGGGGGATTAGTCATCTGTACTAAGACGGTGTTGATTGACGAAAGAAAAAGAAACATGTGGCAATGGAGCTTCAATCTACATAATAATCAAAACACGGCGAGTTATATACAAGTAGGCTTTAGATATGAAGAAAAAGAAGCATGTGGCAATTTGTATGCGCATAGATTAACAGAACATGACGCACAAGAAAGTACATGGGATTTTATCAGAATAGTTAACTGTTTCTCGGAGTTTGAAATTCCAGAAGGTAGGTGTAACTTTTGTGTATTTTTATTGATTGTTATAGAAGGCTAGCTGCAGTATATTGTGAACCCTCAGTTTATGAGATAGAGGCAAATGAGTTCATCATAGCCTTTTTGCACTTTTAAGTTCTTCAACTTTATCCTGTGACATGTGTCTAGCGCTTTTGTGGATCTTTTGCTTTCAAGAAGTCATATTCTTTTCGGATGCTAAGATAGCTTGGTACTTGGTGAGATTGTGTAGGTATAGTCTAACTCAAGAGGGACATGAAACCGCCCGTGAGTATCTTTCACGAGCTGGATTAGATGATTCAGCAGGATTTTTGGACATAGCCAGTGCTCACAACTCATCTATTGCAAGTCATAATTCAGAGCATCATTCCATGGCCCATTCTGTTGCTGAGACTATGTTGGGACCTTCTACGGCCATTCATAGACCCAACACATCTATTGCTGGGCATGCTTCTGAGGTTGTTTGTGGCGGTTCTACCAAAAGACCATACAATTACCATGCTGAAGTTCAAACTACAGTAAGGCCTATTCTTTTCTCACATTTCTTTTGCATTTTGTGCTTTCAATGCCAAGCATTATAAAATAGTCTGCTTAGATTTTCACATATTCTTAATTTGTTTTATACGTTTAGTTCTCATGTTTAGGTTTCCCAGTTGTCAGAAATTCCATTTTTTTTTACTAGACTCTGAAAACATTAAGAGAGATTGGGGCAGACATGATCTATATCTCCACCAATTTTCACTACTAAATTACATGACCTATATCTCCACCAAATTACATAGTTGATATAAGTTCAGCTGTTATTGCTTACCACAATCTATGAGCATTTATTCAGTAATATTATTCCGTAGTACGTTTGCCATTCATGTTTCTTTTATCTTTTGTAGAATCACTGTAGTAAAGAAATCATTCTCAGTGATTCAGATTCAGAAGAACCATCCAAGCTGAAATCGTCTACAAAGATGGTATGTTTGATTTACATGAAGAAGCATTACAACATATTTTTAACCTTTATCCTTTAATTTAACCGAATAGTCCTGATAATGTTTATTTTCTGCTACCAGGGTTCTACTGAATTCAATATGCTAGACAAGGATACTGTATCTATGGATAACTCTGTACTAGCTATGCCACCTCGTCAATCCAATGAAAGTTTTATTGAGGCCTATGAAGTTGTGCTGATATTGGATAATCGTGAAAATTTCGGGTTTGTACGATCAACCTAATCACATTGTAATCTGTATCTACTGCTCTAGACTTGCAGTTATTGCTGATCTTTAGGTGGGACCGTGGGATATCTCATCTGATGCATGCTGAAAAGCCTTGTGCTGCATATTTTTTCGACCTACCTTGATCTCAAGTTATCATGATTACTCAAGTGTTGTCTTTTTTTTTGCATTATTATAGACTTAAGCGTCTATCCTGTGAGCTTTTCTCTCATATAATTTAGCAAGTTTTGGCTAATAGAAGTAACATACCAAGCAGCTCTAGAATACTACTAAGCTACCCTTCATATATGCCGCTTGTTTAACCGTCAGCCTATCCTTTCTGCACGTTTAATGCTTTTATGATTTCATGCACAAGCTTGCACTTTCCTTTGCATTCATGCATTGGTGAAAAAAATTTGTATTGAAACCATGCTTACTAGGCAGGGTGGAAACTCCATAGGGGTATGAGAGGAAAAAAAATGCTTTATTATAGGGGAAAATGGTTCTTTCACATTGAAAGATACAAACTTCAAAAATTTACCATTGAATCAACATGGTACACTTTAATACCATCAAAAGATCCCTCCGTTTAGAAATATACCATCCCATCCAAAATAAGCGTTGGTGATGAACATTTATACCCCCTGCCCTCTTCCATCTGATTCAACGCCATGTGCCCGACAAATCGCACAAAATTCCCCACCTTCCAGTGGCTATTCCCTGGCACCCAAATTTCGCCACCTGCTGCAATCAACCCGCGTCCGCTTCTGCGTGAGCTACACCCAGGTCAAGGCTACCAACTCTCCTTCCTTTCCATGCTGCTCTGCGTTGAGCCGTCCCCCACACAATACGTGCACTGGACGCCATGGCAGGGAGATCGGCTGCTTTGTCCACAACAAAAACAGCCTGACTTCGCCCGATTTTTTGCTGATTCTTGATTGGGTGCCAGTTTATGGAGTATAGAAGTTTTTTCAAGCGGGGACAATAATGCAGAGAATTCCTCAACGATTTTGGAGTGTAGTGCTGCATTTTGAAAGAAAAACAAATTCCACCAAGCAGTTAGATTGGGAGTGTATTACTAGGATTGAGGAACCAATTTGAAGCAGTAGCAGCCAATATGGGAGCTCTTGTCAAGCAGCGATCGCAGGAGGTGCTGCAGAGGCGAAAGGCGGAAGAACACCCATGCTCTGGCTCTGAATGGGACCTGCTGAATAGATCAAATACCAAGTGCAAAGATGGCATGTCACCCTGCGATGTGAAAAAAAAATCGCGATAAAAATAGTAACAAAAGTGGATGTAATGGTATTTTTCTAAATGGAGGGACCTTTTGATAGTATTAAAATGTACCATGTCTGTTCAATCGTAAAATTTCAAAACATGTCTCTCAAGATGTCACAACGAATTTTCTCTCTATTATATGCATGCTCCCTGTATAAAACAAAAGGAGACTCCACATGCCATACCATTTTGCTATCACAACCGCATCACATTGTTTACTGCTCATTTCATCATTAAAGTTCATTATTTATTGTCTTTCATCAACTTATATATTTTCCCAGGCACACAAAATTTTGACTCACGATTGTCACCTGTGCAGGTCTCATTCAAGGAAAGTTTCTGATAACATTTTCTCACAGTTTCAAGTACCTGTAGAGGTTAGTTAGAGTCAGAATTATCTTCATTTTCAACTCATACTATCTACCGGAGGTTGTTAAACAGATAATTAAAGCTAGGAATTATCTCATATATGGCACTAAGCCTGGACCCTGTTTCAACTTTGCCACTGATTTTCTGTTCTTTCGTAAATACTCCTTTCTTTAAGATTTTGAACCAAAAAAAGTATTTTTTTAATGTCCACTTACTGCTGAGATTTTAATCCTTGTTGAACACTTCAGTTACTCGTTGCATTAAGCAGATTTTGTAATTAATAAAATCGTTTGTCACCTTTCACCTGCTCATTTGTTCCATAAAAAATGAATTCAGCCTTTTCCAGTCGATGTAGCGGTCTATTTAGTTTTACTTTTGCTTTCAATCACTCCTCCTTTGTCCATATCCATGTGCATACCCTCCTATTCCAAAATTTTACAGGTGGAATAGAACTCTGAAACACCTGATGACTTTTAAGGAAAAAACTTGATCCAAGGAAAGAGGCATCCTGAATGCATCGCGCTACAAGCCAATAGAGTCCTCGAAGGCCGGGCGCCCATTCACTATTGGCTTTTGCCGACCGCACATGAACCTGGGCCTTGGTGACACACGGCAAGGGGCCTTTTTTTTTTGTCGCAATCCTGAAACCCTGGTTGGCAGCCCCACTAGTGGAGGCCTTACGACCGTGATACAATCACATTTTGAAATCCCTGCAGCTCGATTAATTAGATAACTCCTGAAATAACAATGCAATCATTTTTCTGATAGCTTTGGAAAACGAACAGCACTCTGTTTCGTTGGAATTTATAGGGTTCTACTCCCCGCAGTTTTCAATGTGAAATACAAATCTATTGATATAACTTATGTTGTTGGTCAGAACTTTAGAAGTTTGGCTTCTTCCAATCCTAATACGCCCTATTAAAAGAAATGGAGAGAGGGCTTATAAACAACCAGAATGCAAACGAACCAGAAACAGACATGGTTCAAAAGAATTGCTATTTTCAACAATCAACATAAAACAGTAGAGGCGTAACGATACTGGTTAAATTGATCTGTTTCTCTTATGTGCCTGAGAAAGTGGTGTTGATTCTTCAGTTTGAACCTTTTCATCCAGGTTAAAAAATTACCTGTGGGAGATGGTATTTGGATTGCTCGTGATAGGAAAAATGGCGATGAGTATGTTCTTGACTTCATTGTTGAAAGGAAAAATGTTTCGGATTTACATGGTTCGATTATAGACAACAGATACAACGATCAGAAATTAAGGCTGAAGGTATCTCCTGAACTTGCATTTGCTTCTTCTGCTTCTGTTGCTGTAATAAGACTTGGACCTTCGCTTCCCTCATCCTTTTCTGTGCTTTCATCTCGGACTGTTCCATACACTTCCGTTCAGAATGTTTTCCTGGGATAGTCCCAATTGGTGATTGTGGAATATTCATTGTTATAAGTTATGTTAATGGACTCATGACTTCATGTTTATTTTACCAATTTCACCCAAACATATCTTGTTTATTTTACCAGCAACATGATGTAATATTTTCATTTTTCATGCCTTTGTAGAGATGTGGGCCAAGGAAGCTGATATATCTTGTTGAAGGTGATCCAAATTGTTCAAGTGCATCAGATAAGATTAAAACTGCGTATGCACACTTCTCATTTCATCTGAATGAATAACGTTTATGCCTGAACAGTGCTCCCTTTTTCTCTTAGTTTTACTTCTTACTGTTATTTTCCTCACTAATTTGTTATATAGATTGAATATTTTAGAACGCCATAGTGTGGATTTTCAATTGTGTCTGTCATTTATTTTCAGCTGTTTTACCACTGAGATTCGTGATGGATTTGATGTTCAAAGGACCACTGGGTATACCGAAACTGAAAGGAGATATGGCGCTCTTACATGTTCAATAATTGAATACTACAAGAAAAACTTCTCAAAAGTTAACACTTCTCAAGTTTGCCCAACCTATGAGGAGTTTACGAGGAGGTGCCGTCACCTTGCAAAGAAAACAGTGAGCCAAGTATTTGCCCTTCAACTTATGCAGGTAAACTTGTCAATATAAGCTCGCATTAAAGTTCGCCAATCGTTCATTTGGTGCCATTGTTGAAATCAACTAAGCAAGAACTGATGTCACTGAATACACATGCAATGCAGGTACCTCAAGTAACAGAAGAAGCTGCCTTAGCTGTTATAGAGCTCTACCCAACTCTCATGTCACTTGTGCGGGCATACTCGATGCTTGTCAGTCTCCTCTTCTTTTTATATTGCACGAAATAGCTTTAACATTTCAATGAACTGAATTTTACTTTTACAATGTTGAATCAGGAAGGTGATTCCCGTGCCCAGGAGGAAATGTTGCAGAACAAGAGCAATATGGTAAATGCAGGGGCAAGCAGAAACATCTTCAAGCTTGTCTGTTCTGATGAGAGTTCTGAAGATCTAGTTTGAGACCGTCTGACTTTAACTGGCCGTGTCACTGATTTTGGGGCCACCTTTTGTATAGCTCACTAGCTCCCTCGTACCCGGAGATTTAACCGCGAGGGTCTAATGCGCCGTCAAACGCTTATTGTCCCGGGGTATGTAAAGAAGGCTTTAGCGTAGTTTCTCCTCCCTTTTAGGGTACTACATGGACACCAGATTGTACAAGATGGTATTGTCGTGCAATGAGATGGTTTAGTGTCTCTTTCATATGCATCTCGTATCCCGGGGTATGTAAAAAAGGCTTTAGCGTAGTTTCTCCTCCCTTTTAGGGTACTACGTGGACACCAGATTGTACAAGATGGTATTGTCGTGCAATGAGATGGTTTAGTGTCTGTTTCATATGCATCTCGTACTCGGATGCTTGTTGTATGTGGTGTATCTTACTATCTCATGCTTTATTTGCATCGAAGACAGTTCTTGGTTGGCGTTCGAAGCTTCATCGGTCCACAGCCTCTCTATTTCCTTTGTAAAATTTGGAGCGGTAGACGTCGGCCGTGCATTACCAAACGACATTAGGGTCTTGTGCTGCAACTCGGCTTGGGCTCCGAAGCCCAACTATTCTTAATGGCAATCGAAAGCCCAACTAGGCTTGTGCTGCATTTCGCGATCCCCATCTCTTTACCAAAATTTTGACAAAAAAGCGGGAAACCAATGAAATTTAGGAGGGAACCGACGAACTTCCCACAGCACCCGACTCCAAAATCGTGTCGCTCGATCTCCTCCATGGCGCGCTCTTCCTCCTCACCCCAAAACCCCCAACCCTAGCTGGGTCCCCCGATCCGGCGATCCCCAACCAGCCCCTCCATCCCTAACCCCTACACCGAACCACTGCGGAATGGCGCCGCCGTTGCCCAAGCAGCTCAGGGTGATGTGCCCGGAGAACAAGGCGTTCTCTCGCTTCTTCCTGGAGAAGTGGCGGTCGATGGCGAGGGAGCCGGAAGGGCTCACGGAGAACCAGCGCGCCAACGCCAAGCGCAGCATCTCCGTTGCCGAGGACCCCATCCGAACCCTCGACGACTTTTCTAAGATCAAGTACCCACTACTCCTACCATTTTTCCTTTTGGTGATTGATAATGGGTGACTGTTGCAGTAAGGATTGGGTTACTTGATTTTGTTTTGGGCGGAGGCTTTGTCGTAGATTTATTTGTGGCTCCCTTCGGATAGCTGAACATTGTAATAAGACGTATGAATTGGTTTGCTGTTTTGGTATGGAGTGCTAGTCGAAATTGGAATTGGGGCTTCATTCCCAGTACCAGTTGCTTTCGGCGTCTCAGGAACTCAATGGTTAATTTCACATCGGAGGATATAAGATTTGTGTTTGCAAGCTAATGCTATTGCATAAATGTAGGCCTGGAACAAGTAATTTTTCTCATTATTCTGCATTGGCACAACAATTTTGCCTTTTCTTTCGAGTTAGTGTATAATAAGACACTTTCTGATGCAGCATTTCATCTTAAAGGATTAACTTAGGCCGTGTTCTGTTATTGTCGTCAGGGGTGTTGGACCATGGCTCAGGTTTCATATTGTTAGAGTCAGGATTGAACTAGCCGAATTGATTCCTCCAACCCTAGATGGGTGGGTATATATATCCAACACACATGGGTCTCTGTATGGGCCAAACACACTCCAACACCCCCCCGCAGTCTGAACTAACCGTCGCAGCGGAGTTCAAGACTAGACACAAGAAAGAAGAACTCACACCCCCCACAGTCACAACTAGCCACTGGATACGTTGAGACTGGATCTAATCCTGCAAAAGCTGATGTAGCTGGAGGAAATGGTAATAATTTTCATGGTTGACTGCACATGCTAGTTTGCCCATTTATATCTTCTGTGAAATATGACTAGTTTATTTAATTCTTGTAGTTAGAGCTAAGAAAACAAGTGGTCAGAAATCTTATTTGCCACAGAAGAACTCTGCTGCATACGCAATACTGATCACACTGCTTAGGTATGATTTCTCTGGGATATACTTGACCCAATTTTTTTCATGAAAGAAATCTATTGTCTTTCTCAGGCCAAACAACAAAATTTAGTCACTGAAGCCTGGAAAAGGACACCTAAGTTTTTACAGGGAGATCAGGAGAAAATAACAGTTGATGTTCCTCACAGGGCAAAGATTAGAGGGCAAACTTTTATGCTAAAACAAGAGCTTATCAATGCTGCTGACGCCAGTGGCCTGTCACGAGATGGAATCGGGTATTATTTTGTAGTAAATTCCTGCAGGTACTGACAGCACCTGTTGTTTTCAGGACGTTACTAAGTAGTTGCTTTCCATGTTGGGCAGTCCGAACAAAAGTAAAGCAAAACAGAGTTATGGAAAGGACTGGTACACTGGC
>LAPY01002365.1:68802-78936 GCA_000970635.1 Eragrostis tef
GGCGCGGCGCGCGCTCCGCGCGTGGCCGGGGCTGTGCCGGGCGCTGCTGCTGCCCCGCGCGACGCCCACGGCGGCCGAGTTCGCCGCGGCGCGGCGGCACTTTTCGGACCTGTGCCCGTTCCTCCGGCTCGCCGGCGCCGCGGCCAACCAGTCGATCCTGGAGGCGATGGAGGGCGAGAAGATCGTGCACGTGGTCGACCTCGGCGGCGCGGACGCCACGCAGTGGCTGGGGCCCCCCCCCGCGCCTCACCGCCGTGTGCGAGCACAAGGACGTGCTCACCCAGACGGCCATGGCGCTGTCGAAAGAGGCGGAGCGCCTGGACGTGCCGTTCCAGTTCAACCCCGTGGTGACCCGGCTGGAGGCGCTGGACGTGGAGTCCCTCCGCGTGAAGACCGGCGAGGCGCTGGCCATCACGTCCAGCCTGCAGCTGCACTGCCTCCTCGCCTGCGACGCCGACGAGGACAAGACGGATCAACGGCGGAGCCCGGAGTCGGGGCTGGCGCCGTCGACGTCGCGCGCCGGGGGGGGGGGGGGGGGGGGGGGGGGAGCCACAACGCGGCGGCGCTGACGGAGCGCTTCGTGGAGGCGCTCAACTACTACGCCGCGCTCTTCGACTGCCTCGAGGTCGTGGCGCCGCGGGGCTCCGTCGAGCGCGCGCGCGTCGAGCGGTGGATGCTCGGCGAGGAGATCAAGAACGTCGTCGCCTGCGACGGCGCCGAGCGACGGGAGCGGCACGAGCGGCTCGACCGGTGGGCGCGACGGATGGAGGGCGCCGGATTCGGCCGCGGGCGCAGGGCCTGGGATGCGACGGCTTCAAGGTGCGGGAGGAGAAGGGGTCCTTCTTCCTCTGCTGGCAAGACCGCGCCATCTTCTCCGTCTCCGCATGGCGCGGCCGCCGATTCGACTGACCCACCGCTCCCTCTAGCCTTCCCGTATTTGTGCGAAGGAGACGTAGATTTGCTCATGTGCGCGGTCGATCAGGTGCTCGTCACGTTCGATCGATCACCGCGCGTCGCCTTGAGTTATTTTTTCTTCTTCTTCTTCTCTGTCCCCCCCCCCCGCACCTCCTCCTTGTTTTTAGGGTCGTGGCGTGTTAGATTTCAGGTGATGTCGATATCTTGTTTTGTTCATAGTCTATGTTTCCGTTTTTGATGAATGCATAAATCTTCATCGATCATCAGGCTGTCGAATCAAAGTGAAAGTGAAGCTATTAGAGGATCTCCTTTCTTTCCCCACTACATATACCTGATCGACCGGCTGGGTTGTTTCGGTGCCCTTTTCCACCTTGCTGCTCCTGGTTTCATCCAGGCGGCAGTTTTGCATATCGCCCCAAAAAAAAAATCCCTTACAAGTTGCCTTGCGTAAAGTTTGAGCTAGTGGATCGGCATGCATCTCGTCGCTGACTTTAGCCGTTGGCTGCATCTCATCTCAATATCTCATGACATGTAAAAGCATGGGGGCCGGCGGGCACTTCCCGTTTGAATCCTCCGTGTGATTCCACCGCCATTCCGACCTTTCAAAAAAAAAAGAAGGAAAATCAATTTGGACTTTGCTGCGAAATTCAACGTGTCGGAAGAAACCGGCCAAAGCTCGCCTTGTCGGAACTTTCACGGAATCGACCCGCGTAATTAGGTTCCAAAAGAGTGGAGTATCACGTCACGAGACGTGATATGACACCATGTTTTCTCTCGGAGCTGGAAGGAAAGGAGGTAATTAACGTGGCTTTATGCCTCGCCATATATATAAAGCCATTGCATTGCAGCAGTACTGAGATTGTTGGGAGCTCGATAAAAACGTGAGATGCTTTCGGCCGAGCCTATCTGCTACCACCATGCAGGAAGGAAGCTAGCATGCGTACGAGATAGGAGTACTCTCACTTTCAAGCAAGCACTGTGCGCGCGGCGCGGGTCGGCAAGTGTAGGATTCCAGCTTCCGATCCTCGTCATCATCTCCTCACCTCCCAAAGCAGCTTTTGAGCCGACGGAAGAACGATGGTTATCGCCACGCGACCATCGATTCCATGAAACAACAAACAGTTGCTCCGTTTCTTCTGAAAAGAAGCAACAGTTCCTCAGTTTCTTTCGGAGGAGGTTTTCTTGTTTGTTGATGAAATCTGGCCAAATCTCTTGCTATTTTTGTGAAGACATGGCAGGAAGCATAATGGTGGCAGCTACTATCCCTTATTTTGACATATGGCGAGGATTCTCCCTCGGAAATGGATCGTTCTTTTTCCCCCAAGTAGCTGCTGCCACAGTGCCACTGCAGTTCAGATTTCAGAAAGTACAGGAGCAATACTTGTGAAGCTCGTATGCTTGACCATTTCAAGAAATACAACCGAAAGGTCCACTCCATCATCAACCTTTTTGATCGTGTGCATGCATCCACCACGCTTTTTGTCGGGCAGAAAAATGAAAAGGAAAAAAAAAACAAGGAGATCATTGTTCGAAAAAAAAAACAAGGAGATCAATCATAGCCTTGGCCAGCCCAAATGAAAAATACGGCCTGGTTGGTCATGTCAGTGTCTTTGTTTGGGCTGCACGCAAAACCCGGCATCTAGCGTGCGGCCCAGATAGAGAGATTACCGGCCTGGTGGGGTCCATGGTCCGACGCGCACCTAACCGCAGCCGCAGCAGCTGTAGGCTGGAACTCCGACGCAGAGCACAGCTGCGATGGCGCGCGCTTCGGGCTCCGGCGGTAGTGGCGGCGACTTCTCCGTGCTCGTGCTGGGCTCCGACTTCGCGACGGACGCCGGCGCCGCGCTCCTCACCTCCGCCGACCGTGATGAGTGGCACGACTGCCTCCCCGACCTCTCCGCACCCGCCGATGCCAACGACTTCACCGACCTCGAGGAGCTCCAGGTCGTGCGCGTCCAGGGCACCGACCGGGCAGGCCGAACTGTTGTACGCGTCGTCGGCAAGTTCTTTCCCGGTGCGCATAACTCTTCCCCTGTTCTATCCTGCTCTCTCTGTGTCTATGGGGCGTAAATTCGTATTTGGGGAATACTATTTGATGAGCCTTAGATGTTAGATCGATGGGCGTGCGATCGTTTCAATAACGATTGGGTAAAGCTGATCTCTTCGTTGCCTTCGTTTCTAGACGGGATATGGAGTTCACCTAAATAAGTTTGACGATGGGTTAGTGTTGCAGATTCAGAAATATGTACCAATTGAATCGATCGGTGGCATTTTATATGTAGCTTTTCATTGAAGTCGGATCTTTCAACGGAAATGATCATAAATTTAGGTTTCCTAATGAAACATCAACACATTCTTTTCACACATGTATTAACTGTAACCTTTGATTAAGTCTGGTGCTTGTATGATCTTATATTGAAGTTCCTCTGACACCTAGTGGTGCATTTTGACATGGTCATCTGACTTCAGTCTGGCCGTTCAATGTATTGTAACTGTTTGTTGAATTGCTTCACAGTAGTTCTAGCCAGTGTATTGGTAGATCGGATCATTATTTTAATTACTTCAACATTCTGAAGAAGGCTTGGATAGCTTCGTGGTCTTTGTTCTGCTTTGCTACCATAATTTTACCACCTGAATTTTGGCACCATATTTCTCATCAGTTTTCCCCTCAGTGTCAATGTCAATGACGTTTTCTCTCAAATTTGGACTTCCAGCTCCAGTAATTGATGGTGAACGTCTGAAGAGATATGTGTTCCACAAGCTCCACACCGAACTACCTGAAGGGCCATTCTGCATTTTGTACATGCACACTACCGTACAGTCAGATGATAATAATCCTGGGATGTCAATCTTGAGGACGATCTACGAGGACCTTCCACCTGAATACAAGGAAAGGCTTCAAGTATTCTACTTCTTACACCCAGGGCTTCGCTCCAGGCTGGCCATTGCTACACTTGGCAGGCTATTCTTAAGTGGAGGGTTAGTACTCTTTCTTATTCTCTTCAGGCATTACTATTGCAGAAAAAAAATTAAGCTGTTTTCACAACAACAATGATCAAAAGAAATAAGCCTGCAAAACAAGGATGCCCAAAAATTGTATGGAATTAGCTCCCCCATACCTATCTTCAAGTGAAATAGACAGGTTGAATCTATTTATATCAATAGCAAGAATTTAAATGGAATGCAAGCTGTATTTTAATGAGAAAAAAATGATAATGTGAAAATAAGCAGTGAGGAGTGAACACAATATAGCCATTACTGATCTCATGTATTATCCATTAATGAGAGCAAAGGCACTAGAAGGATCAGCTGTTTATGTGTTCTTTATTTGAGGTTTGAGTTCTATCTATTTGCTGTCTGAGCGGCCGAACTGTCGTCCGCGTCGTCGGCAAGTTCTTCCCCGGTGCGCAGAACCCTTCCCCTGTTCTGTCCTGCTCTCACTGTCTTTGGGGCTGTAAATTCGTAATTGGGGAATACTACTTGATGAGCCTTAGATGTTAGATCGATGGGCGTGCGATCATTTCAGTAACGACTGGGTAAAGTAGATCTCTTCGTTGCCTTGTTTATAGCTGGAATTTTTTTATAATTGTGTATGAACTATAAAATGGCGATATTTGCTAGACTGGATATGGAGTTCACCTAAGTAAGTTTGACGATGGGTTAGTGTTGCAGTTTCAGAAGTATGTACCAATTGACTCGATCGACGGCATCTTATATTTATCTTTTCATTGAAGTCGGATCTTTCAACGGAAATGATCTTTCATTGAAATGAAACACATTTTCATACATGTATTAAGTGTGATCTTTGATTAAGTTCCTCCGACACCAAGTGGTGCATTTTCACATGATTATCTGACTTCAGTCTGGCCTTTCAATCTATTGTAACTGTTTGCTTAATTGCTTGACAGTAGTGCTAGCCCTGAAGAAGGCTTTGTTAACTTTGTAGTCTTTGTTCTGCTTTGCTACCATAATTTTAGCACGTGAATTTAGGGCCTTATTGCTCATCAATTTTCCCAAAAGGCTTTGTTGTTATTGCTCATCATTTCCCCCCTCGGTGTCAATGTTAATGGCATTTGCTCTCGAATTTGGACTTCCAGCTCCAGTAATTGATGGTGAACGTCTGAAGAGATATGTGTTCCACAAGCTCCAAACCGAACTACCTGAAGGGCCGTTCTGTATTTTGTACATGCACACTACCGTACAGTCAGATGACAATAATCCTGGGATGTCAATCTTGAGGACGATTTACGAGGACCTTCCACCTGAATACAAGGAAAGGCTTCAAGTATTCTACTTCTTACATCCCGGGCTTCGCTCCAGGCTGGCCATTGCTACACTTGGCAGGCTATTCTTAAGTGGAGGGTTAGTACTCTTTCTTATGCTCTGCAGGCATTACTATTGGAGAAGAAACTTTAAGCTGATTTCACATTGACAATGATCACAAGAAATAAGCCTGCAAAACAAGCATGCCTAAAAATTGTATTGAATCAGCTCCACCATACCTATCTTCGAATGAAATAGACAGATTTATATCAATAACAACAGTTTAAATCGAATGCAAGCTGCATTTTAATGAGAAAGAAATGATAAACTGAAAATAAGCAGTGAGGAATGAACACAATATATCTATCACTGATCTCATGTATTATCCATAATGAGAGTGAAGGCACTAGACGGATCAGCTGGTACATAATCAGCTGTGTCTGTTCTTTATTTGTCGTTTGAGTTTTATCTATTTGCGGTTTGAGGTTCAATAACCTGGATCTGTTAGATACTACTTTGTTCGGAATTAGATATTTTTTTGATTTATTGATCCAGTGAGCTGCTAAAGTTAAATCAGTTTTGATTAAACAGGTCCTGAGCTTTTTTGATTGTCTTTACAGGCTGTATTGGAAAATAAAGTATGTCAGTCGGCTAGAATATCTCTGGGCGGATATAAGAAAAGGGGAGGTTGAGATTCCAGACTTCGTCATCGAGCATGATAAGGTTCTTGAGCACCGACCATTAACCGATTATGGTATAGAACCAGATCCTCTACATCTTGCTGATGTGCCGGCTATGGGTTGCTCGCTTGGAAGATACGAAGATAAGTGGTCACCAGAAGATCGATTTTACTCACGCAATTATATGTGATATTTGTCGCACACAATTGAAGGACAGGCTGTATCAAAGCAGCCTCTCTGCATTGCACATTACAGGAGTGAAGCTCAACTCGTATAAACCTTGTGTGAGAGAGTTCAAACACTGGGCCTGTCCTATTTGTAGCATTCAATTATATGTGATATTTGTAGCCAAAAGCTTTGTAAGTGTATTGTGTATAGTATTGGGAGACTAATATTAGTGTCATGCTACTGTGGAAACCTTTTCTTCTTTCTCGACTTTGTAATCCAACCTTGTGACAATTTCTAGACTATTGAGCAGGAGCCGTATGCTGTAATGTAAGCTTCGGGGGTATGAAACTCAATGTTGATCTGCAACTTCGCATCAGTGCATGTTTTTCAGTAAACTTTTGGGGGGTATGAAACTAGATGTTGATCTGCAACTTCGCATTAGTGCAAGCTTTTCAGTAGTGCAAGTTTATGTGCTTATCTATTGATCTTTTTTTTCCTTTTGAAAAGTTATCTACTGACCTTTGGCATGATGAGATTTTATGTTGTTGTAAAACGCCCAGCTCTAACTTAACTGGCAGATTCGGATTCTGATGCCGGCAGTTCCCAACATTGGCTGGTTTTTGAAAACCCTTGGATTCGTAGTACCTGGGCAAAAGAACAAAATACAATTATCCGTATGTCACGTGTTCCTCCAAACAAAAGGAACGCGCACATAATTAACAGCTGACATCTCGCAGCTCTGAAGCTATTTATTTCAACATTCGATACAATTTGCACCTCGCGGTTCAATGCTGATACATATCAGCAAAATGCAACCTTGCCCCCCTAAATCCAGTAGATAAATATCAGCCTAATTCTACGACTTTACGACAGTTCCCGGCATCTCTTTGCGGCAGCAACAACAGCATTTATCAGTGTTCCACGAAATGCACCCCTCTCAAGCTCCTGAATGCCGGTTATAGTAGTTCCTGCCGGAGAAGTGACCTGATCCTTCAGTTGACCTGGATGTTTGCCTGTCTCGTTCACCATAGTTGCAGCACCAAGAACCTAATATAGCAGATAAGGTAGCACATTAAAAGGTAATGAATGCAAAGGATAAATAGAATATAGCAGAATGGAATGCTCAGTAGGTATATCGAAATGCAATACATGAAAAAATATCCCAGTTTAATCAAACAAAGTACAAGCGTGTGCCAAGAGCCATTGACATGAAAATAGTCACCAAGACTTTTTTTTTTTTTTAGGAATCGTCACCAAAGTATGAACAGTGATCACAGCATATATCTTGATAAAGACTCACTGTCTGGGATGCAAGCCCAAGTGCAAGGTCTCGAGGAAGTCCAGCTGCAACTCCTCCATCGGCCATGGCCTCAATTGCTAAGAATATGTAGGCTGGACCACTACCACTGTTCACCAAAAAGATGGAAATAAAGGTTCATTTTCCAGATGATCACACCCTATTTCCAAAACTGCTTTGATGAAAAGCCATATACAAAATCAATAACATACCTCAGGCCAGTTACAGCATCAAAATATTTCTCTTCAGCTGTCCAAACTTTTCCAATGGCGCCGAATAAACTTCTTACACGGCTTTCATCATTCTGAGTAGCCTTCTCTCCCAAGCACATAACTAAACAGATGAAATAACATCAGTGATTCATGCATTCCTTTTCTTGGAGCAGAGAAACAGATGATTTCAATAATGTAAAAGATGGCATGAAAAGACTAGGCACATATGCGCTAAGTAGTTACTGGAACTAACAAAAGTCTAACAAACTAAAATAATTTCGCATAATGGTTTCTCTCTCTCTTTTCCTGGAAGGAGCTACAGAATATAAATTGTTGTACATGACAATAAGCAGACTGTCAACATAACAGAGGAACCCTACATTATTTTTGAAATAACATTTCTCAACTTATATATAGAGAAAATGGGATTAGGACCATATTTGTAGGCTCTTGATTCATTTAACGACCAATGCTAAAAACAGAGAGACAGAAAACGAGCGTAGGACCATATCTGGTTAGGCTATTGATAATCTATTATCAACGCCACACATAGAGATTCAGTCATTCAGTGATGGGACTGATGTGCAGCCCAGCCTATTATAACCATACTCCCTCATTCTTCTTTTGTTGCCATTTCAGACAACAACAATGAACTAGAATTGAACTACAAAGCTTGTCTGAAACGACAATAAAGAAAGAATGGAGGGAGTAGTTATTAAGCATGTACATTTTTCTTAATAACAGATATCTAGCATTATTTGCTCATTCAATAAGCATGCTACATTCATCTTATCGAAGATAGTATCATGCTAAGAAGATAACAGCATACTTTGCTGATAACTTGATAAGAAAGGCTAGCGGCAGTCAATAATTTGCATGTGTTATCATTAATCGTTTAAAAATACATAACACGAAAAGAAAAGGGAAATATGAGAAATTGACTGTCATCATCTGCTACCTGATGCTGCTTGTCCGACAGCTGAAGGAGTGTTGGGCATTACTCTAATTATTCGTTGCTGACCAGACCAATCCTAAAATAAAAGAAAAAAATAAGGATATACCTACCAATTAGAAAATAATTATACGTAGGATTTCATACAATCCAAGGATGACAATATTTTTTGACTGAGCAACAGTGACGATATGAAAATTGTAACTACATAGTGCCTTGCAAAGTACTTTTCGACAATTCAATTTACAAAGCTTTACTTTTAATAAGCATGCACATTGGTCCATGGTCAAAGCTATCCTTAGACACCATGTCCATGCCCAAATGAATTATCTGTTCAGAGTTAATATGTGTTTGGAGCTAGTTTATAGTTAATACCAGTTAGCTTCTTGTACGCTGGAATAGACATATGTCGACACACATAAAACAATGCACATTTTTTTTTGATCCCCAAGAACAGTGATGTAGCTTGAACCAATTCTGAGGGTGGGCCAAACCACAACGAAAATAACGAGGGTGTTAGGGATGGTGCTGTTTTCAGTTGCTGAGCAGGTGCACAAACACATCAATGGTGGCACCAGAGTTCTCTCCCCTTGCAGCTGCAAACTCCATCCATTTCTCAAAGCAGACGACTAGTATTAAACTTCTCTATGGCAAAAAAAAGCTGGGGAGGGGGGTAAGCTCCGTCACTGCCCAAGAAGTAAGCGCCCATTTTTTTTTTCTTTGGCAAGAGAGTGAAAGCATGTATTGCTCTCTTTTAGTTCAGGTCCTTCGGCTACTTCCAGACATGACCAGGAGTCAATGAAATATGAGTATAGTGGTAAATTATAATTATAGTAAATGGGAGCTAACCTGTAAGTCTTTCATTTTGATGCCAGCTGCAATGGACACTAGAAGCTTTTCTTCTGTCAGCAAGGGCTTCAGCTCAACCAAAACCTGCTTTACTGCAATACGATGTAACCAAATGTCACCGGAACGGCTATTTCAGAAGACACCTTCAACTCTAAGCACACAAACAGCTTCAGTATACATTCATGATAGCAATTGTGCAGATGCCTTTGTCATTTCGGATGCAGAACATTTGCACAATCATGTTATTTCGGCTTATACAAAGAAGACAATGTCTCCTCGCAATGAAAAAACCAATATCTCGAATAAACAGAACATGGTGTTTGTGAGTTGACGGAAAAACAGACTCTTACCGATCTGAGGCTTCACGGAGATGACGACCACATCACTATTATCAACCACCTATTATAACGGGGAAAAAAGGCAAAACACGGCACAATAGTTGAGTGGTTCCTACGGTGATAGATTAAAAGTAATCGAGATAAGCCTTGACCAAAATGAGAACGACGATGCGAAACCTGGGCATTGGAGTCGAACAGTTTGGCGCCGATGGAGGCGAAGGCCGCGCCGCGCTCGGGCCGGCGGTGGGACGCGGTGCGGATGGCGGAGGCCGGTAGGACGCCGGACGCGGCGACGCCACGAGCGATGCTCTCGGCCAGGTTTCCCGCGCCGATGAACCCAAGGCGGAACGCGTCCCCGTTCCCGGCGGCGGGGGTCGGCACGGGTTGAACTTAAATCAGTTTTGATTAAACAGGTCCTGAGCTTTTTTGATTGTCTTTACAGGCTGTATTTGGAAATAAA
>LAPY01002366.1:28092-48022 GCA_000970635.1 Eragrostis tef
CCGGCTTCCGGCCCCGCGGCGCGGCGTCGCGGGTGCTCGCGCTGCTCGTGGCCAACGGGCACGGCGTGGTCAGGCCCGTGATGCGGGCGGGGTGCCTCAGCGGCGCGCGGGTCGCCGGGCTTGGCGCCGCGTTCTTTGTCGCCGCAGAGGCGCTCGAGGTCGCGGAGAACGTCGGCGCCGTCAGAGACCACTCCCCGGCGTCGCCGGCGAGGAGGTTGTTCCTCGTGCTCCCCGTCGCGACGCTGAACGCGATGTTCGTGTACTGGATATTCAGCTCCCTGTCGAAAACTCTGAGCAAGCTCAAGGTGAGCAACTCATTCTGCTGGACCATTCAGCCTCTTTTCTTCACAATCTTTAAGGATCATGCCACTGAATTTCCGATTACGAAATCGATTTCCGCAGGCGAGAAGGATGACCGCGAAGCTGGAGATGTACCGGAAATTCACCAACGCCCTGATCATCGGCGTGGCTCTATCGCTCGGTTGGATCACATTTGAGGTAAAATTCCACCTAACGAATCAATTCATCTTTGCCGAATAGGATCATGAATTATTGTCGATGTCCACACGCGTACTAGTCCTGAATCGCACCTTTCAGCATCTGCTTTCAGTATGACTTGTCTTTATAGTGCACACCCTTTGCTTGGCCATTTGTGTGGAACAATCAACTGATTGCTGAATGATTGTCCACATTGTGTAGTCCATCAGTCTCATTAACCACCAGTGACGTCCATGAACCTGTCACGCCATGGCCAGGCGGCCAGGGGTACTTCTGACAACGATTTTGGTTCCTAACTGTTCTGCGGTTACTGATCAGCCAAGGCCGTACGTCGTTCAAGCTCTGCTCATCCATGTAAGTAATCTTACAATCTGCGTGTGTGGGCAGGTACGCCTACTCGGACGAGGAGGGCGAGGAGTGTGACCTGGAGGACACGCGGCCGCTGATCAGGCCCAGGCCGCTGTCCTACGTGGACAGCTGGGCGATCTCCGTATCGCAGGACGACACCAAGGTCATACTGAGGACCGACTCCGGCGGCGTGTACGCCGTCAAGGCCGGCGGCGACGGAGACAAGCGCGTGTGAAGAGAGAGCTAAGCTTTCTCTGATGACAGTGGCAGCCTGGCGCCACCACGACGATGACCCGGGACAGGGATTCCTCCCAAACGTTTTGCTTCCGTACTCCGTGTAGCATGGTGTTAGTAGCGTTTGGGAGGAAACCAATTGCACAGGAAATGAAACAAAAAATAGTGTCATTGCATTGCATGGCCGGAGCAGAGTGTACACTTTACAGATTTGGTGCTCGTTTCAGCAGAGCTACTTGTTCAGCAGCAGCAGCATCTCTGCATTACTTTGCAGCTCGGAGAGATTCGTCGTCTCCCTCGTTGACCCTGACCGCAGTGAATAGTTAAGAGGTCGCTGCCGTCTAGGCCAACAGACCGTGCGCGGAGCGTGCCATCTGTCTTCATCTCCGCCTAGAATTTTATACTTCGTTCTTATCCCCATACCCAACTGAAAATTCAAATTTCCTCCATCCTCAT
Organism: Eragrostis tef; assembly: GCA_000970635.1. NCBI lineage: Eukaryota > Viridiplantae > Streptophyta > Magnoliopsida > Poales > Poaceae > Eragrostis > Eragrostis tef. The sequence goes on from LAPY01002366.1 coordinate 29,629, forward strand.
ACCCATATAAGTCTGGGTACCCATCAAGTTACCCATACATATTAATTATCATCACAAAAATTAATATCAAACTATATATAATAACATATCAGAATGATTAATGTTCACAGTTAAATAAATTTAATCACTAAAACGCTAATAGTTCACACAATCAAACAATAAATTGTTCAAAAGTAAATAAATGATGAGTAGAGTCCGTTGAGCCCTCTCTTTATTTATATATCTTTGATGGACTCATGTGTCATAAATTTTACGAAGCCCCATAGGTAAACGGGTATAGGTTGCAAGAAAATGTACATACCCATGGTACCTAATAGGTGACTAAAATGCCTGTTAACAGGCCATGAGGCAGAAATAGGTTCAAAATCACGAACCCATCTGCACTCGCCTTCGCCGCCGTGCTAGCATCCTCCGCGCACGGGAAAACCTGAGATGGCCACCAAACTGCTCGTGCGGTCTCGCCACGGTGCTCAGGCGCATGGCGCGCTCCATCTACACGATCGAGGACTGACCATGAGGCGCAAGACCGTGAGTGCTCGTCTACAACTGGGCCACTCGCAGAAGAAGCCCACAAACATTTTTCAGCCTTGCCATCAAGATTTTTCAGCTTTGTATTGGTTGGGGTGCGCCAGGCAAGGGCAGTAGTGCAACGCCCGAGCGACGCGTGAGGGCCCCAGTGGCAAGCCACTGTGGTGGACCCTCCCCCACAAAAAATAAGATTAATATCGAAGTGGGCACATGGCCCACATATCAGATATTAAACTGATAAGAACAGATACTACACTTGATCTTAGCCAAAAGGCCGAGAAAGGTATGAGTTGCGGAACAGCACCCCGGCCTTAATTTATACAGGGCCTCCTTTCTCGCTCGGTGCCCTGGGTCTCTTCTTATACACGCCCTGGTGCCTCGCTTCGATAGAACTGCCAAGGTGGTACTAAACCGAAGCACAGCACAGCGCTGGTGGTTCCGTTTGGCTATTACTCGGGCCGAATACCGTAGATGATGGGCTGCTAGCCTCCCCACGGCCCGTGCCGTAGGCATGGTGTGGAGGAAGCGCGCCGCACCGAAGCCTCTCTCTCCCCCACGCTCGGCAGCGACAGCGCCGCCGCCTGACACCTTACTCTACGTCGCGGAGCTGGGAACGTCGAGGCTGAAGTCTCAACCAGAACAGCCCGCGCTGCCTCTGCGTCGCGTCTCAGCGCGCGGACGCGCGGAACTGGGCGCTAGGATTTGCGAGGCGACGGCCGGCGAGTGCGGCTCCCGCGGGTGGCGGCGCCCACGCGCGTGACCCCGCGCCTCGGCGGACCGCACCCCTTGCCGCTCGTTGCTCGGCGAATCGGTTGGGCGCGGCAGCCCTCGCGCGCTGCGGGCTGGCGGCTACTGTGTCCAGCGGCAGCGGCGGAGGCTACTCCGACTGGTGCGGCGACCAGGCCTAGCTCAGCTCTTAGTTAGTTAGTTTACCGCAGTGCATTGGACCGTAGTATTAGCAAAATAGGAATTTAGGATTTGAGCTTGGAGTAAATTTGCAGATTGTTTTGTGGAATTGGATTGGTGTATTGAAGAATTGTTGAAATATGGTGACATTGCATTTCAATATGATATACTTGCTTCTCTAATTGGTATTGATTTTGCCTGTGTAGAATGATTTGTTATACTTGCATCCTAGAGCAGTGAAGTTCACATTTTCAGTGATATTTTTTCCACGGGTTTCTTGCAGGTAATTTTGATGTAATCTGGAAGCTGTGGCCTATTCTTTTTCAAGTTCTCCTCCGAACAACTTATCAAGCAATCCTGGCCCATGAACTGCAGTCTATGCACAGTTTCTTACTGCTTATGTTGGTACAGTCATTCTAAAAAAGGGATTGTCATCCCTCGTCTATGCGCCGGGCAGTTCCAGGGTTCCTACGCCGAGCCCTTGTAACCAGGACATACCCTCCAGTGTTGTGCCTTTCTTCTCAGGCTTGTTGCTTGTACAGCTTGGACCAGCAAGAGCCCAGTCGAAGTGTTCCTTATGGTGATTATAGAAATCAGCGTCTTCTTCCCTTGATCACACTAGCGGTGAGGACTTCAAACTGGGATGCTGCCAGAAAGATCAGCTTCAGGGACTGTATGAGTTTATATGGGCTATCTCAGTCGACAGGATTGTTTGCATTGCTTATGCTGTTCTTGCCCTGGAGAGTCAGAGAGGTCCGATGCTTGATTCGGAGCATGGTTCATTACTGTGGAAATGCTGGACCCGAATTGTTTGATCTGGCTCCTACATTGGTCAACAGTTTGAGCGGGTCGATGACATTGTTACAAGTTTATGCTGCAATTATCCGGATTTTTGCAGAATCTTCAATGTTTGAGGATGCTCTTCTCACTTACATCGAGGCAAAGAAGGATGGTGTTGAGGTGCGATTGTGCAACTTCTTGCTTAAGTGTTTAGTTGAAGGGAATCAAATCATGTATGCCAGGAGTTTATTTGATGACATGAAGAGTTCTGGTCCTTCACCAAATGTCTACTCCTACTCAGTTCTGATGAGTATGTATACACATGGAGAGAAGTTGTGCTTAGAAGAATCACATGAACTCCTTCATGAAATGGAAACAAATGGTGTGAGACCTAATGCTGCAACCTATGGAACTTACCTCTATGGTCTTTGTCGAGCCAGACAGGTGACTTTTGCGCGGGAGTTAAGGAAAAATATCAGAGAGGCTACCCTTGCAACAGTTATTGTTTCAATACAGTGATTCATGGTTTCTGTAGTGAGGGTCAGATTGACAAAGCCATAGAAGTGTTTTATGAGATGAAAAATGGAGGGTTTGTCCCTGATGTCCACAGCTACAGCATATTAGTTGATGGGTTATGCAAACAACGGAATCTATCAAAAGGTTGTGACATGATTGATGAAATGAAAAGAAATGGTGATTGATGAAATGAAAAGAAATGGAATTGATCCTAATCTGGTCAGTTACACATCACTTTTGCATGGTCTTTGCAAGACTGGAAATGTTAAATTGGCATTAGAGTTCTTCGAGAGCCTAAAAAATCAAGGTTTCAAGCACGACCACATAACTTGCAGCATCATTTTTAATGTCTGTTGCCAATATTTAGATATTGAGGTGGTTTATGACCTTTGGAATGATATGATTCAGCATGATTTTGTTCCAGATGTTTACAATTATACGAGTCTGATCTATGCATTATGTAGACACAAATACCTGAAAGAAGCACTGAGAGTATTTGAGCTCATGCTTGAAAATGGGGTAAGTCCCAATATTGTGACGTGCACCATCCTAGTTGACAGCTTTAGCAAAGAAGGCCTGTTTGGTGAAGCCTTCCTGTTACTGGATAAAGTACATCAGTTGGGAATTGCCCCTAACCTTTGCACTTACAAAGTTATTATCAATGGCCTTTGCAAGCTCAACAAATCTAGTAATGTGTGGGAAATTTTCGCAGACATGATAAAGAGGGGCTATGTTCCTGATGTTGTCCTCTACAGTATTATCATTGATGGTTTTGTGAAAGCTTTGAAGTTGCAGGAGGCCCTCAGGTTGTATCATAAGATGGTGTATGAAGGCCCAAAACCTAATATCTTTACATATACTAGCCTCTTAAATGGCCTATGCTGTGATGATAGTCTTCCTGAAACTATGAAGTTGTTTAATGATATGGCTGGGAATGGACTGATACCCGACATGATGCTGTATACATCTGTCATTGCATGCTACTGTAGGCGCTCAAATATGGAGGCTGCTGTGCGCATGTTTAAACAGATGAAAAGACATGGTTTATCACCAGATGCTTTTGTCTATACATGTTTAATTAGTGGGTACAGTAAAGTGCTTGCAATGGATGGTGCACGCTTGATGATGGAAGAAATGCAAGAAATGGATATTGCACCTACTGTAGTAACTTATACAGCTCTTATAGTTGGATACTTTAAAACGGGGGATGAAAAGGAAGCTAAAATTTTGTACAGAAAGATGCTTCAGGATGGCATTACTCCAGATGCCACGTTGAGTTGCATATTAGGCCTTAGCACTGATGAGGGTGATTCTTAGCATTCCTCAGTCCTTGATAGATTTTCACTTTGACTTCTGTTAACTTGATCAACAGAGTGCTCAATGGCGGTGATGAGTTCACATAGTAAGCTGCCAAGTTCCAAAAACAACACACTTGAAGCTTTACACATTCTGGCAATGCGCAAGTATCGGTTACTATGTGAACTCATAATTGAAGCGACTCTGTAATTTCTGCTATTCAGCTATGCAAAAGTAATGCTAGCAGTCAGTTGTATGAGGCTGAGACTTCCAGAGTACTTTCAGTCAGTAAGCTTATGGGCCTCAAGAACAAGTGATCATTGCAGAAGATGATGGCCTTGCTAGAAAGCACCGGCAGCAGTAGCAGAAGCGAGAGTGACAAGGATGATGATGATGATTTCGTGCCAATGGTGAGGCCATGTCTGACATGGTTTATTATTTCTGGATCATAACATGTTCTGCTCTCTGTTAACTTGAACATTTGATTTCATCACAGTAAATGCAGGAAAATGAGCTCGCAATTGTTGCTGCTCATCAACATGAAGCAGTTCATTACGCTGATGCAGGACATACTGGTGAGGAGCTTGTCTGTCTGTTGCAGAATATACTAGGAGGACCAACTCTCGGGAATGCAGAGGTGCTGCGGAGTCTGTTTGGTGTGTTGCCTTCGCAGTCTCTTTGGTTTGCTAAGTTTTGTCACGCTTACAAATAGCAACTGTATCTTGTAAGTAAAATAAAGTCACAAATTTATTTCCTATGTGTTTTTTTCAATGCTGACGGGTATCTGGTGGAAATCAATATGTACCACTCAATGGTCTTATGCTTTTCAAGATATTGTACTGTGTGCTCCTGTTTGGTCTTCGGTTAACTTGATGTTTTCGTTTGCCGTGAATATTCATTCTGCTCTCTGTTAACTTTAACATTTCATTTCATCACAATAAACGCAGGGAAATGAGCTTGCAATTGTTGCTGCTCAACATGCAGCAGTTCATTACGCTGATGCAGAACATACTGATGAGGAGCTTGTTTGTCTGTTGCAGAATATACTAGCAGGACCAACTCTCGGGAATGCAGAGGTTCTGCAGAGTCTTCGGTGTGTTGCCTTCGCAGTCTCTTTGGTTTGCTAAGTTTTGTCACGCTTACAAATAGCAACTGTATCTTGTAAGTAAAATAAAGTCACAAATTTATTTCCTATGTGTTTTTTTCAATGCTGACGGGTATCTGGTGGAAATCAATATGTACCACTCAATGGTCTTATGCTTTTCAAGATATTGTACTGTGTGCTCCTGTTTGGTCTTCGGTTAACTTGATGTTTTCGTTTGCCGTGAATATTCTCCTATTGCAGGATAAGGAACTGGGTATTGTTGTTACTGATGATGATGATGCAGAGGAGCCTATTCTTTTAGAAGTATGTGTAATTCAGTTTTTCATTCTGTTGTAGTATCCACCACATGCAGTTGCCCCATTGAGCACATTATCAATTACTATAAACCCTAAACCCTAAACCCTAAACCAGCGCAGTGGTGCTCGCGTTCCACATGTCTCAGCTGTTGATTGTTTTTTGGAGATGTCCTCAGCGTTGATCTAGAGCAGTGGCTAACGGCATGATATAATGTTCCAGCACCTTCTTTCTCTCTCTCAATGCGCCATTGATGAACCAGGCGAACGACGGCGATCCGTGGGAAGAAGCCCCTGGTACATTTTCCATTGCTATTTTCGCCTTCTCCTCCGTCTCCTCCAATCCCCCACCAATTTGTTCCATCAAATCTGTTCGATTTTAGGTTTTGGTTTCACATTTTGATATTGCTAGTCTTTGATTCGCCATGTACAGGAACTCTGCGAAAGACGCAACAATCTGTAGAGTATTCGTGTGCTTCTGCGGCAGAAATTGCGCTTCACCTGGTACGTACTAGACATAGGTCTCTAGGATGTGGGTTCCATGTTCTACGTGATCTTGCAGTTGACTGAAACTACAAGTTTCTTGTGTTCTTTTACTACGCACTAAGACTTGCCTTTTTATATTTGTATATATTTTCCCAAAATGCAGCCATCCTTTTTTCATTGGAGTTAAGAAATCCGGTGATTTGCAACTGATTTTACCTTAGAGTGAAAGATTGAAGAGAAGATAAATGCGCTCAGGCACCATAGTGAACTAACCTGCATAGACTGAGTTCAGTTAATAACCAGAATCTGTCAAAAATATGCGGCTACACAGTGGTATTAAGTTTTCAATAGCTTGGTACGCAGCACACATTCAGGAATGATCAAAACTAAGGCGAGCTTACAGTCAAATGCATTTACAGACATGGATTAGTTGACAGTCTGATATACCTATAACTTTAAAATAATATAGTTAGTACATGTCTTCTACTTTTTCCTATTTCCTTTTCTCAATCCTACCAATCGCACAATTCACCTTGTTCTAACGCCAAAGTCAAGGCAACATTCGAGTAATGTGTACAAATTTATTTGCGTCAACGTGCAGGATTTTGATGAAATGGATAATCTAGCACTAAGTGTTGGCTCAACAACTGCAGTAGAAATTGAGGATGATGCTAGCAGCAAGATAAAGGTAAATTTCTTGCCTTGGTCATTGATTCATTAAGGTTGCAGCATTTCGCTTAAATACAACCACACCTAAATTTTTTGGCAGGGTGCAACAGGATTGGACGTGGACAAAGACGAGGGAGATGGTTACAAAACACCAGATGTACGTGTGTATTACAATTTTATTGTGAGATTCAATGTTTCCATTTCACCTAATTATTAATTTGCAATTTTTGGTAGGGTGAAGCAGGGTTAGATGAAGAGGAAGGAGGTGGTTACAAAGCACCAGAAAGAGAATGTAAACTACCATACTGTGTAAGTATATGTTATGCTATTTTAATTAGTTAGATTCAATGTTTCCATTTGTTCTGACCAAACCATGTTTATGCAGGGAGCAATCTATGAGCCTGAATGTGATGATGCTAGTTTGGAACCCGCACTTGGCATGGTATTTGATAGCTGGGAAAAAGGCAAGGCATTTTACAAAACATATGCTCATCATGTTGGTTTCTCTGTCCATACTTGGACACAACACAAAGATCGTGGTGGCATACAAAAGTGGAAGCGCTTTGTGTGCTCATGTCAAGGTTGGAGGAAGGAGGAAGAAAAGGTTGATGAAAATGGTGAGAAGCAGAAGGCTAAAAGGAGATTCAAGATGGTTAGGTGTGGTTGTGAAGCCATGATTGGATTCAAGAGAACACTTGATGGGAAATATGAGGTTGCCCAGTTTGTTAGATCCCACACACACAATTTCTGAGGTCAAACAGAGAAGTGAGTTCTGAGGTGAGGACTGCATTATTCACATGTCACAAAGCACTTCATGGAATCTCTGCTGCTTTTCGTCTTCTTAGTGTGGAGATGGGGGGCGCTGAAAACATTGGATGCACGAAGCAGGATATAAAAAACTACGATCGTGATTGCAAGCAAGCAATCAGCCGTGGGGATGGACAGATTTTGGTTGACATCATGAAAGAAAAACAAAGGCTCAATCCTACTTTCTTCTTTGATTACAAACTGGACAGCAAGAAGAGGTCAAACACATGTTTTCTGGGCAGAATGGTATATGCAGGAAAAACTATTCGCTATTTGGTGATGTTGTCTCCTTCGACTCTACATATCGATCAAACCGGTATGGCCTTGTATTTACTCCTTTCACTGGTGTCAACCATCACAAATTATGTGTTACTTTCGGTGCTGCATTTATACCAAATGAAAAGATTGAGTCATACAAATGGGTTTTCCAAAGCCTTTTAAAGGCAATGGGAGGAGTTGCACCTAAACTTATCATAACTGATGAGGATCTTAGCATGAGGGCTGCCATCAGAGTTGTTTTCCCGGATACCATACACAGACTATGCATGTGGCACATTCTTAACAAACTTCCAGAAAGAATTGGTCAAAATTTAACTAGAAATCGTGTTTTCCTTTCTCAGTTCATGGCATGTGTGTGGGGTTCGGAGACTCCAGATGAATTTGAAGCAAGGTGGTCCTCAATAATTTCCCAGTTTAGTCTCCAGAACAATTCGTGGCTGAATGATAAATATGAGATGCGCAAATCATGGATCCCCGCTTACTTTATGGAATTTTCACTTGGAGGAATACTAAGAACCACCTCTAGATCTGAGAGTGAGAATGCATTTTTTAGGCATTTTCTCAACCGGCGACTCCATTTGCTTGAGTTTTGGATTAGATTCGAGACTGCTTTGGAGGAACAAAGACATTTAGAATTAGTGAATGACAACACCTCTCTCTATTCAAAGCCAACACTAGAGACATCGTGGTGCATTGAGAATCATGCGAGGGAGGTTTATACTCATGCAATATTTGACATATTCCAAGGTGAGGTACTTGCTGCTAGGGACACGTGCGATATACAAAGCATGGTTCAAACTGGTGATGAACGTACCACACGTATTAAGTATGACAGTGGCAAGGTTAGAGTAGTTCAGTACAATGCAAGTACAAAGTTGGCCCAGTGTTCATGCAAGTTGTTTGATTCCATTGGTATTCTCCGCTGCCACATCATTCTTGTCTTAAAGGGTGCTGGTTGCAATGAAATTCCTAACCACTATTTGCTGCATAGGTGGACTAAAACAACAACTCAGAAAGTTGTCTTTGATACGAATGGCCATGTGCTACAAGGATCATGTGCATCTCTTCCAACAAGCATGAGGAAATTATATTCTGAGACATGGTCCAAATTTAAATCAGGGATGCATGCTGCTAAGCAATCTGAGGAAAAACTGAAATATTTTCTCAAGTGCATTGAAGATGCCATTGACCATATGTATAACATGGGATCATCCAGCGAGAAAACTAAGGTTCAAGAGTTTGAATCTTTTGTTGGAACAATATTTCCAGATGAGATCAGCATCCATCCCCCTGAAGTGGTGCGCACAAAAGGAAATGGAAGGAGGTTGAAACGTGCGTCGGAGCAGTCATCTACCAAACAAAATAAAAAAGGTACTAACGGCAACAGCTAGTCATCTACCAAGTAAATAAAGTACTCTCTGATATAGCTAAATGTCGCTTTTCTTTGCTTGTAGATCAAGAAGCACCAACAAGGTGAGGGAGAACTGTATTGCTTTTGGTATGTGCATCCAAACTCCAAATTTATTTGCATGTCTGTTTTATGTCCTTCATGTCCCATAAAAGCTTTAATACACTGGAACTATTTTTTTCCAGGTGAAGGAGGTTCTGGCACTAACAACATGTAGCTGTTGTACTAACACCTTTAAATGTGGAAGCAGTTGCGTGCGCACTGAGTTGGAATGACCTGGATTTTGTGTATTTTGTGACATAACATCATCTGTAAATAATAGCGTAGTTGACGTAGTATAATCTATAGTACTATTTGTGAACAGATAAAGCTAATCTGTGAACTATTAGCAAGTTGTTTCCGAGAGTACTGCAAAGTTGTACTTTATCTAGATGCTAATGCATCTTTGGGATTTGTAGACGATGCTTGCTGGAGTTGCATCTAACCTGGGTGTACCAACTATATTTTCTATGTTATCCCCGATTATCAGCATGAAAAGTGCAAGTAAAATCTGAACGCAAGATATTCATGCAAACAATTATAAAAATGAATGTGTAAGCCTTCGGCGTAACTGTGATTACTGCCGAGGATGCTTGTGTCTTATCATTTGTTCCAGAATCTCACTGTCTTGATCGATTAACTAGTTCTGGTTGGACAAGTGAGTGTTCCTGGTTATATTAAAAAAAAATACTACACTCCCCGCATCAATGAATCTAGATTGATGCTTCCTGGTCCACCTAATCAGCTATGATGAATGCAACTTTCCGAATCAGACAATTTTTTTTATACAAAACAATAATTAGTAGTAGAAAAGTCCTGATTGAAACACAAGTATACTCTCTGAATCAGTAAAAAGGATCACCATCCTTTGCACCACTATCATTGTACAGACAAAGTACCATTATTTACATAGAAATTGATCATACAAAACAAATCAGCGGGGAGAATGTGCACGAAGCTCATTTGTCTACGATGATAAATGAGATTTTGTAAAGCTAGATATACTAACCACGTCCCAGGGTTGGGAAGCTTTTATAGTTTATTGGGTCATTGTTTCTCTGTGAAAGAGCTCTGCAGACCACAAAACCTCCTAGTCCTGCACGCGGGCGTGGCTCCTCTGTAGTAAAGGTATCACATGTACAGTAACAGTAACCATCCAACGTCCAGGCCTCATCGGTTGGTTCTAATTTTTACCAATTTACCATATCATTAATTAACCTGCCCTATTAATTAAGGAGGGAAAATCACAGAATGGTAGGAAACGATTGAGATGGCCTGGACTTTTGACGCCAAATTCTTTATCAATCACTATCAATTGTGCAATTCAAAAAAAAATAACTATCAATTGTGAATTTGGCTAGCGTGAGAATTTGTACAGTTAGGATTCTTGACGGAGATTAGTTCCTGCAAATGAATTGAATACTAACCTCTAAGGCTGGTTGTAGACAACGATAGCTCTAGTATTCAGATAGGTGATTCATATTTTTGCTTTTTTTTTCTCTCTCGAATACGCAGAAGAGCTGCGTATCATTGTATTAAGACGAAGAGCGTTAAAATAACGCTTAAGTTTACAACACGTCCGTAAGTCGAACGCAACACAGCAGTTATACTGTGATTTACAACCCCGCACTACTCCTAACGGATTACTCCCGACACAAACCACTCAGTTTCTTGGCGCCTGATAGGGCCCATAGCTCGGCCTCGCGTTTGATGCTATGGACTACCTCCGTCGCCGTTGAGTGCTTTCGATCAAACACTCTCGCATTAATTGGTCTCCTTCCATATGCTCCACGCCACCAGCATGAACAACGTGTAGAACCCCTTACGCTTCGCCGCCGGCTGTCTGGTCAGTGCGTCCTCCCACCAGTCTTGAAGGTTATCAGATTGTCCGAACTGGCAGATACATTGAGCCCAGTTCAGTGCTTGCCACTACACTTCCTTGGCGAATGGGCAGGTTACCAACAGGTGGTCGCACGACACCGGCTCCTGGTCGCATAGCGTGCAGTAAGTCCGTGCCGATAGTCCGTGCCGGCGACGAACTAGAATTTTATAATTCATTGATCATCCGTTGTACAGATTTTCTGCTCTTACGTTTGGATCACGTCTTAATCTTCCCCTCAGAGAATTTCCCTCCTTAATTAATGATGGCGGTTAATTGATAAAAATTTACAGCCAACAGATGAGCCTTGGTCGGTGGATGGTGCGTGTTACTGTACCTTGTACAGTAATGCCTCTACAATAGAGGAGCCCCGCGCCCCCGCCCCCCTGCACGTACGTAGTAGTTAAAACACTTAAACTGCAACTGCAAACACCAAGATCTACAGAAGACTGTAGTTGGAAACACGAAGTAGAGCCACATACCAATTGGGATAAGGGGTGCATCAGAACCACCACAGAGCATAACATCCTGAAAGATCGCAAATAAGGTCAAAAACAATACTATGTTACTTATAACATGTAGAGATAAAGTTACTTACAGCTTCCCCTCTTCTGATACGGTTTGCAGCAGTGAAGATACAAAAGTTACTGGTCGCGCAAGCAGTGGAAATTGAATAGTTTGGTCCCATCCATCACTGTCAATCACAGAAAGTATGAGCTATGGAGAACCATGGTCGCTGCTTCCCACATACAAATCTCATACAACGATAAAAAGAAGAAAACAAAAAGGCAGATCATATCGCACCAGATCCATTGCAAGGATTGCAGAGCCCATATTTGTAGATGCAAAAAGAACACAAAACGGGTTCATTTTCTTGTACGAGACCCTCAGTGCTTCAATTGCATCATTGAAAACCTGCTTGACATTGCACCATAACTTGTATGAAATTATGGGGAAGTGGAATATTCGATAGTAAAAGTTCATTTAGATATAACAAATATAGAATATGAGAATACAGACCTTCATGCCACCCATTGCAGAACCAACAAGAACCCCACATCTGGTTTTGTCCAACTCATTCATAATTTCTTCGGTGAGCCCTCCGTTTTCTAATGCCTTCTTTCCAGCAGTTATCAAATACAGCATAAACTTGTCCATCCTCTTAGCAAGCTTAGGTACAACCCAACCATCTGTGGAAAAGGATTTTATCTCCCCTGCAATTCTCTGTATTATTAAGTCCAAGTGTCAACCACTGCATGAAAATATTCGACCAAATCGCAGAACTGGCATAGGCATCACTCTACATAAATTAAAGAAGCCAATACGTTTTGCATTACCGTGGGAAAATTGGAGCATTCAAATCTCTCTATCTCGCTTATTCCACTAACACCATCCAGAAGGTTGTTGTGAAACACGTCCGGATCAATGGTGCCACAACACCCATGCCAGTGACAACCACCCTCCTTTGTTTAATAACACCTCTTTCAGCTTGTAATGCAATAGCCATGGTCACTCCTGTGAACCATATATATATTTTTAATTGAGAACCTTGCATGGTTGAATCAGAAAATAATATCAAACAAAAGGGAGGTTGAAGAGGAAGGCAAATGGCAAGTTCTACAAACATGCACACGGCTCCTCTTCCAGGCGCTCCGCAGCGAGAAGAACTACCTCCGCATCCAGGATGATTCTCTCAAGGGCACGGCGGCGACAGTGGACGTCGCGACCGAGGAGAACATGGCGGAGCTGATCCGGATCGGGCAGAGGATGCTCGCGAATACCGTGAGCAGGGTGGACATGGAGACCGGCAAGGCAGTGCCTGTGCCCGACGAAGGGACCAACTCCGACGCGCTCGCCCGCTTCGCAAAGCTCCCTTGAGAGAACAAATAATTTATAGTCAAACAATTCAGTTGCACAAGATCAGGTTGGCACTTTGTCCGCTGGAGTTAGTAAAAAGAAAGATCAAATAAAATTTGCGCGGGCAACCTGCTAGTTGTTATATCATTTTTCATACTGTATTCCTCGAAAGTTGTACTGGACGATGCTTATTAACCAAAGGTCCAAGACACAATCTTATTGTTTTGTCATCCGTACTGTATTATTCACAAACAATTTTGCTTAATCAGAAGGCAGAATTAGAAATTGGTACCCAATACAATTTCGTGCCATATAATTTTCTGACAATATGAAATTTTTTATTAGGTTAGAGGGAAAGAAAAGGGTGATGGAGCTAAAACTCATCACCCCACCCAGTGCAAATGATCTCAATTTGTCTAGCCAGGCAACCAAACAAAAACTTGCTCTAGCCACCCAACCAAACAGGCATCTATACTTTTGACTCTTGCATTACTAAAAGGCTAGATGCTAGCTTCCCTTGTAAAAAAAAAAAAAGAAAAGAAACTAGCTTAGATATAGACTGGGTTAAATCCTAGCCATGCTGCAATCAAACACACCCTTAATTACACAATATACGATGAGCTAGTCACCATGCTCGTTCGTACCATACATGTCTAATAATGTCGCTAGAAAGCACGCGATTCTAATATCGTTACGGACCGAGAAGGATGACGTGCTGTGGAACCATAAGTGAATTGCCTATATTGTTCCATCAGCTTAAGTTAATGGTGAGTTGATTGGTGTCCTGGTGACCACATATTACGTTGGTTGCACCGTTTATATGAAGGGAAGTGTTGAACGCATTGCCTATCTTCCTCATCAGCTTAAGATGGTAGGTGAGTTAGTTGGTGCATGTGACTGATGATGGAGCATGCTTGTAGCAATGGGCGCGGCCTCGGCTGATGGGAGCACCATAAAAAGGCTCGAAGATTTGTTGACACCAGAATTTGTCACACCCCAGCACCTCTTTTTCTACCATATAACTACTCCTCCAAAAGCTCAACAACAAAGGCATGTAAAAACCTGACCGAGGTATGCCGCTCCAGGACCCTCCTGCTCCACTTCGTTTACACCGACACGGCGCCGGAACTGCATCGGCACGACGACGGGGAGGACGCCGTCGCGGCCATGGCGCAGCACCCTAAGGCAAGCTCTCCGACCGCGTCACCGTCGCCACGGCGGCGACCACGCCGGCTTTAGCGGAGCAGCACGGCTGCTCGCGGCTCAAGGACAACTGCGTCGACTTCATCGCCGGGCACCTTGATGCCGTGCTGGAGACGTGAGGGGCCGGTACAAGGAAGCACCTGGAGGCAAGCTGCCCCTCAGTGCTGAATCAACCTTTTGAAGGCTGAGCATGCATGGTGGAAATATAAGTAACTGAAGCGTGGCTCCTGGCCTGCTAATAGTATGCTCCAATATTGGACAATCATGACGGACAAGTAATTTGATCCTAGTACTACCTTAGCTTCAATATCTTTGTTTTGTGATCTCTGCTGATTCTCTTCACATGTTCGAGAAATGAAAAATATGAATCCTACAAATGTCTCAAGCTTCGATGGTAAAGTACTCGTACCGTTTCTAGAAGCTTTTCTGAGTACATGAAACAAGAAGAGGTGGGGAAAAAACCGAGGGTTCAAGCAGAAGGTAAATGTATTTGAAAGTGAGAATGTAAAAAAGTTTCAACGGCTATAATAAATATCTTTTAAAATAATCACAAAAAAAATCTTTTTAAAAAATACAGCCGGCCGGTGATCGGCAAAATGGCCAAGTTTGGACCTTGATGTTCCACTCCGAATCCTCCTCTGTAACCATCTGGAACGACATGTAATGCTCGTGTATGAACCTTCTGTGATGAAATGAAAAGGGGGGGACGCTCTCCCCTACTCAAGAAAAAAACGATGTTTTTAAAACAGAGGGAATGCAATTTTGCCAAATATATGATGGTTCTGGTCGAAGTCCTCCACGACCGTAGGGTCGTTGCTCAAGGTCGGGTTGGCCGTACAATGCCTCCGCAGCGCGGCGGCGAGGACAGGGTCCGACCAGTTGCCGACGGTGATGTGGCTGGAGGAGGACGAGCAGTGGGACCGGCCAACGGAGTCGGAGAGCCGGAGAGAACGACGAGGTCGTGGGCGTAGGCCCTTTGCCCGGAGGCTGCCTACTCGCAAGTCGGCAGGAGGAAGCTAAGGCGCCAGTCTTTGTTCTCGCGTAGCTGACCCCGTAGCTAACTGCAAGTGTCGTCCCAACCACACGATACACATCTCGTTCAAAAAAGGGGGAAAAAAACAATGTACATGGCCTCGACGCGCAACAGAACAAAGATTTCATCCAGAGAGACCAGCACCGGAAATATGGTAGCAACCACATCGGTGCCTCAGATAACAAATTCAGATATTTCTGCAAAGCCTAGGTGGCCAAAGAACGAAATAAACAATTTTGAGCCTATAGCAGACCACAAATCTCATGCGGCAACCCTAGACCGCCACAACATGGCAGGGAGGATGTATGCTATCCAATTAAAAACCCACAAACTGAACATCCAAAATACTCTCGATTACACAGAATATGCTATTGCTCGATTGCGAGCCGGTGTCTGCCGATTAAGTCCCATCACATATAACATCTCAACTCGCTGGTGTCGGTGCTGGCTCTGAGGTAGCAGGTGCAGGCCTTTGTTGGAGGAGAGGAGAGAGCGCCTTCACAACAATACTCATGTTGGGCCTGAATTCTGCTTCATACTGCACGCATAGAGCTGCTACTGCAGCAAGCTGCAGATAAAGTGAATAACAACACCACTATTCATTATGACGGTCAAAATGAAAGGATATGGAAAGAAAGGGAGCAGCGGCTAAAGGGAAACCTTAGCGACTCCTTTTGGAGGATATTCACCCTTCAACCTAGGATCTACACATTGTTTGACCTTGTCCTCACTTAATCTTGGTGTTGCCTGAAAAGGAAAAAAAAGAAGACATAAGTTAGATATTCCTGCCTTTTCTGATCTTACTACTAGCATCCTGGCACAGGGCTGTCATCAATCGTGAACCAATGATTATCTAGAAGCAGATAAAACCCACACTATTTCATCAAATTGAATTATCTGTGTGAGGTTGATGAAGATTGATATTAATAGGTTAAGTAATAAAACCAGAAATTGAATTGATTTGCTTCCGTTTAATATATCTTCGTAAACTCAATAAAAAATGGCCTATAAATAACTAGTGTATACAGTAACAGTATCCAGTATTGACCAGCAAATCACAATCAGGATTTAAAATTTTTAAACAATGCATCAAGTGGCAATCATCGGCATGTTGTTCATCGCGACATTGACAACCTACTGTCATTGGCCAATTTCATCTCAACTATATTTCCTAAATGGCACACTACTTTCTCCTAGGAAAAATTCCTTACCAGCCATTCAAAAAACTTGTGGTTCCTTATTAGCCACAGGAAATGTTTAATTTCCTTATCAGCCATCAATCTTAACTTTCTTTCCTTACTAGCCATTCACATTACTTATGTTTCATTCCATCTACCTTTTTCCCTTGAAACTTGAGTGCCTTTTGCGACGAGGACAACATTGCCATTGTCCTCCTTGCGGCAAGCATCCCCTCCCAAACTCCCAAAAAAGCCGAACCCTGCACACCTCAACTCCAAATTAAGAGGGAGCGCTGCACCAGGTGCAGCACGGAGGGCGGTTGGGCCCAAGCGGGCTGCAAAACCAGAACATGTGGGAGAGCGGGCATTGGTCAGCAGGATAGGGTGAGCAGAGGCGGCATGATGCCAGGCGGGGTTGTGCGCTGCTTTGGAAAGAAAGGGAGCAGCGGCTAAAGGGAAACCTTAGCGACTCCTTTTGGAGGATATTCACCCTTCAACCTAGGATCTACACATTGTTTGACCTTGTCCTCACTTAATCTTGGCGTTGCCTGAAAGAAAAGAAAAAACATAAATAAAGTTAGATCTTCCTGCTTCTAGATAAACATAAATAAAGTCATCAATTTTGAACCAATAATTATCTAGAAGCAGAGAAAATCCACACTATTTCATCAAATTGAATTATCTGTGTGAGGTTGATGAAGATTGATATTAATAGGTTAAGTAATAAAACCAGAAATTGAATTGATTTGCTTCCGTTTAATATATCTTCGTAAACTCAATAAAAAATGGCCTATAAATAACTAGTGTATACAGTAACAGTATCCAGTATTGACCAGCAAATTACAGTCAGGATTTCAAATTTTCAAAAAATGCATCGAGTGGCAATACTCGGCATGTTGTTCATCGCGACATTGACAACCTACTGGCATTGGCCAATTTCATCTCAACTATATTTCCTATATGGCACACTACTTTCTCATGGGAAAAATTCCTTACCAGCCATTCAAAAAACTTGTAATTCCTTATTAGCCACTGGAAATGTTTAATTTCCTTATCAGCCATCAATCTTAACTTTCTTTCCTTACTAGCCATTCACATTACTTATGTTTCATTCCATCTACCTTTTTCCCTTGAAACTTGAGTGCCTTTTGCGACGAGGACAACATTGCCATTGTCCTCCTTGCGGCAAGCATCCCCTCCCAAACTCCCAAAAAAGCCGAACCCTGCACACCTCAACTCCAAATTAAGAGGGAGCGCTGCACCAGGTGCAGCACGGAGGGCGGTTGGGCCCAAGCGGGCTGCAAAACCAGAACATGTGGGAGAGCGGGCATTGGTCAGCAGGATAGGGTGAGCAGAGGCGGCATGATGCCAGGCGGGGTTGTGCGCTGCTTTGGGTGAGGCCGGTGATGCGAAAATGAGCAGAGCTCCATGGCTGTTGCCACCTCGCGCTGCACGGCGGCTCTACTCAGACCACCTCAGCCCGCTGCTCACAAAATGGGCTGAACTACATCGCCGTCGCCACCTCGCGCTTGCACACGCCCATGGCCGTGCGCGCAATGTGGTGTAACCTGCGCCTCCTCCTCCCGGCGCTCTTGCCCACAGCTGCAGTGGCAGTGGAGGCGACGCTGCACCATGCACTACCTGACGGTGCAGGTGGTGCTGTACAGGCTCACAGACCTGATCAGATCCCGCTTCTTCTCCAACTGGCACTTCATCGCCCAACCCTTGTGTGGCGTTCGCAAACGTGTCCTGCTCGGACACTGGCAGCATCATGGCTCTCGCACCACTCGAAGACCCGCGTGCGAGGGTGCGGGGATAACGGGCGCGTCTGCCACACCGTCAGGTTCACAATAGACTTCTCATGCTGCTGGCAGTGGTGAATGTATCTTTTCCTCAACCATTTCACACCGTTTACTCATTTGATGGATGGCGATGGATAATAAGGCATAAAAGTTTGAAGCGGCTAGCAAGGAAAAAAATGAAGTTCTCAATTTCTAATAAGACCCACAAGTTTATTCGATGGCTGATAAGGAATTTCCCCTTTCTCCTGCCACTGTTTTCCATAATTTTTGGAGCTCCAGTTTTTCCACATTTATGTACAGCAGTTGACAGGTCGTATAACTTCGTATAAT
>LAPY01002367.1:29490-44517 GCA_000970635.1 Eragrostis tef
CCCAACTTTTAATTCGCCCCAGACCAACAAACCGTATTATACTGAGCCGCATGGTTGTTCCTGGGGTGCTGCTGGGATATAAACTGTAGCATACACCTTCATTTGTGCCACTAGCATTTGTCATGTTTATTTAAAATTACATATGAAAACTATGTGCACTTCATGTTTGGAACTTATTTAGGAGTCAGACTCTAATGTTATAGCTTTTCTATGAAATGATATGAAAGAAAAAAAAACTTTTCTATGACAAATATAAGAGAAGTGATAAAAGCAAACGATTTTAGTTGTATACTGTTTAAACAAAAAAGAATAACTTGCAGGGCCCTACCTGTAGACCAAAAGTGAATCAAGAACGCAAGAACGTTACATACACACGTTTATTTTTCTTGCAAAAATAATTGCAAGAGAAAACCGTAAATGCACTACCTAGTTGCGACTAGCCCTCTCAAACTGAATCTTACAGCTGTAGTAACTTTTCGTCTCCGCAAACACGCGCGCACACATACACCTCAACGCACGCTAACACACCCCTATGTACGTGCCCAGCCGCACAACTACATGCAGTCTTAAAGATTGCGTCCTTCTAGAAATCACCAAAGTCCTCTGAATCTGATGCGTGACGGGAGCATTGCTCTTCCGTTGTGGCTCGACGCGCGTGAGACTACTTGACATAATTATTATTGGGGACTAAACCCTGGTGCGATCTAGAGGAATCGAACCCACAACGGCAAGCGCTCCAATGAGCTGCTTTACCGCTGGGCTGACCGTAATAACTTCGTATAGCAAAGTGTAGTTTGAAGTCTAGAGCAGTATCATGCATCTGTGACCTAGAGAAAAAAAAATATTGCCATGCATGTATAGACAAGTCATCCAACTTCGCTATGATAGCGCAATATTGCACATGATCAGTCAAGAATAACAAAGTATAACTATCCGGACTCCAAATTAACCGATTTATCTGTCTATATATATAACCATGTGTAACAGTTGAAATTATCCTTCAGTTATCAAATGTTTAGTGCTTCTGGCAAATAAAGGCTTCATTATGCTACTTATATGAGGAAAAAACTTTTGTCATTGACAAATAATCTAATGTTGCCTTTTCTTTCTTTAGTGCAAGTCAGCTTCTTAAAGATAGGACAACTATAAATCCAAGTATCATCATTATATTGATCCAATAAATGAAATAAGTTGTTAGAAAATAGGTGCACTATTAATATATTTTGTTAAACTACTATGAACAGAACAATTGCACCCAACAACCAAAGTTGTTGTGGTGAAAGGTGGATAATTCACTTATGGGGTCAAAATAATTTTCGTCTAAGCCTCAATATTTGTGCACAATGAAGCCTCCGATAGAAACTCTCCCTATGATTAATAAAACAAAATGTCTCTCTTTGAGTTTGATAGCACTGAATATAACATATACACAAAGTATGTTGTGTGCTAGCATTGTGACTAGAGATGCCGAGTGCAAGAAAGGTTAGAGTCTAGATTGGGATGTTCTGAATTATGGGACGAGAAGGATAACAGAGCTTGGATCATTTATAAGGCATAGAAAACATCTAAGGTTAAAGAGAGAAAAGGGAAAATTCATCAATAAGAAAAAATGGATAAACATATTTCCATAAAGAAAAACTATTCGGAACAAAGCCCCATGTCTAAAACACCAGTTATAAAGTTCTATAATATGAAAATATGGACACAATCAATAAAAAATAATTTTGATTAACATGAAACAAATCACATTAAAATAAGTCAGAGTTTTTTTTTTTTACACCCAAGCCTAGGATTTGGATGTTGGGAGTAGCTAGGGGACAACAAAGATAATAGAGCTTCGATCATCTAGAAGGCATATCAAACAACTAAGGTTTAGGAGAAAAAGAGAAAAATCATCAATAAACAAAAGATGCAAATACAGATAAACATATTTGCGTAAAAAAACTATTTGTGAGAACAAAGCCTCATCATACATCGCTTCAAGTATGAATAAACATTAGTTATACCATCACTTATAAAGTTATGTGATGCAAATAGAGATACAATAATTGAAAACTTAATTTGATTCATATAAAACACATGCATTAGTAGGGCTAGCCGTGCAATTTGCGCGGGCCACCTTTGCTAGTTTGGTTTAATGACAGGTAGCTTCTAGCGTGTCTATCAACAGAGAGGTGTCTATGGTGACATTCAATATATGTTTGCTTAGTCTCTCATAAGTATTAAACGTCATATTCAAAGTTTCTTGATCAGTTATAATCAAATAACTTTGTATATTCGTGAGTTAGTACTGCATATTCTACTTTCGTACTTTAGAGTATGACATCTATACAGTGTGGATGTATGAAGGGGGGGGGGCAATATAACTTCATGTTTTAATACACCGGTAGTAGTAGGTTGCAAAGTTTGATTTTATTTGTCGGTTCATCGTAGTGTGTTTCTTCAAATATGTACACGGCTGCCGTAAGAGTACACACCTTTTTTGTTGTTGAGAAATTTACATTTGCCGAGATCATCCCATACTAAAATGGTACTCACTGGGTCCTTCCTCCAAGAAAAAAGAATGGGCACCAGAGAAATTCTATGGTGTTTAGAGTTAATTGTAACCGTTCATTTGGCCTGATCTAACGGTTAGAAATAGGGAGGAACCTGGTAAAAAGAACTTTAAGTTGTGGACCGGTACCAAAAATTAGTGGGCCAGGAACTAGTATTTTCTTTTAAAAGAAATTAGACTAAGGACAGTTTAGTACTTTCACCTATTATGTATCTATTGCCATGGTTTGATTTGAGGAACAACAACACTATGAGTACCGATGACGATGAGGCTGCCAAACTCCGGCGAGGATGGCGGCCTCCGCTGCAGCGCTAACATTATCTAGAAGAAAACGCATGCGGCGAAATTCTTCCGATCAAGCATGTTCCAAGTCCTTTCACTGAACTACTACTTGCCGAACCCGCCGTTCCTGACGCACGGCATGCATTAGTTTTCCTTTGTCACCGCAGATCATCATTGACAACACAGGAGAAGCGGTCGTTGGTGTGCTTCGCTGCAAGGAGACCTAGCGAGAGCAGGGAGCCGCACCGCCTGCCGCGAGTCCGGTGGTCAAATGGCATTTGCGTGGCAAATCTCACCGGCCGGTACCTTGGATGGAGGCGAGTGGAGTCGATTGAGAACTCTGATTCTAATGTTATAGCTTTTCTATGAAATGATATGAAAGAAAAAAAACTTTTCTATGACAGATATAAGAGAAGTGATAAAAGCAAACCATTTTAGTTGTATACTGTTTAAACAAAAAAGAATAACTTGCAGGCCCCTACCTGTAGACCAAAAGTGAATCAAGAATGCAAGAACGTTACATACACACGTTTATTTTTCTTGCAAAAATAATTGCAGGAGAAAACCGTAAATGCACTACCTAGCTGCCACTCAACTTTTTTTAGCCCTCTCAAACTGAATCTTACAGCTGTAGTACCTTTTCATCTACGCAATCATGCGCGCACACATACACCTCAACGCACGCTAACACACCCCTATGTACGTGCCCAGCCGTACAACTACATGCAGCCTTAAAGATTGCATCCTTCTAGAAATCACCAAAGTCCTTTGAATCACCAGCGTTGTGGCTCGACGCGCGTGAGACTAGACATAATTATTATTGGGGACTAAACCCTGGTGCGAGCTAGAGGAATCAAACCCGCAACGGCAAGCGCTCCAATGAGCTGCTTTACCGCTGGGCTGACCCCTCATTCGCTACCTGCAACACAAGGAGAAAACGCCACACCACATAGACGTTGTGTTTAGTAAGAAGTATAGTTTGAAGTCTAGAGCAGTATCATGCATCCGTGACCTAGAGAAAAAAATATATTGCCATGCATGTATAGACAAGTCATCCAACTTCGCTATGATAGCGCAATATTGCACATGATCAGTCAAGAATAACAAAGTATAACTATCCCGACTCCAAATTAACCATTTTATCTGTCTATATATATAACCGTGTGTAACAGTTGAAATTATCCTTCAGTTATAAAATGTTTAGTGCTTCTGGCCAATAAAGGCTTCATTATGCTACTTATAGTTAAATAAATTTGTTCAAAATGTTTCATAATGATATGACAATGGGTCCAAGCCTAGGTGATAGAATTAGGGGTCCTTTTATGAGGAAAAAACATACTTTCGTGACTGGAAAGATGCGGAAAAAACTTTGGTCATTGACAAATAATCTAATGTTGCCTCCTCTTTCTTTAGTGCAAGTCAGCTTCTTAAAGATAAGACAACTATAATTCCAATTATCGTCATTATATTGATCCAATAACCGAAGTAAGTTGTTAGAAAATAGGTATATTATTAATATATTTTGTTAAACTACTATGCAATTGCACCCAACAACCAAAGTTGTTGTGGTGAAAGGTGGATAATTCACTTATGGGGTCAAAATAATTTTCGTCTAAGCCTTAATATTTGTGCACAATGAAGCCTCGGATAGAAACTCTCCCTATGATTAATAAAACAAAATGTCTCTCTTTGAGTTTGATAGCACTGAATATAACATATACACAAAGTATGTTGTGTGCTAGCATTGTGACTAGAGATGCCGAGTGCAAGAAAGGTTAGAGTCTAGATTGGGATGTTCTGAATTATGGGACGAGAAGGATAACAGAGCTTGGATCATTTATAAGGCATAGAAAACATCTAAGGTTAAAGAGAGAAAAGGGAAAATTCATCAATAAGAAAATATGGATAAACATATTTCCATAAAGAAAAACTATTTGGAACAAAGCCCCATGATACATGCGTTTGAAGCATGAATGAACATTAGTTAAAACATCAGTTATAAAGTTCTATAAGATGAAAATATGGACACAATCAATAAAAAGATAATTTTGATTAACATGAAACAAATCACATTAAAATAAGTCAGAGTTTTTTTTTTTTACACCCAAGCCTAGGATTTGGATGTTGGGAGTAGCTAGGGGACAACAAAGATAATAGAGCTTCGATCATCTAGAAGGCATATCAAACAACTAAGGTTTAGGAAAGAAAGGAAAAAATCATCAATGAACAAAAGATGCAAATATAGATAAACATATTTGCGTAAAAAAACTATTTGTGAGAACAAAGCCTCATCATACATCGCTTCAAGTATGAATAAACATTAGTTATACCATCACTTATAAAGTTATGTGATGCAAATAGAGATACAATAATTGAAAACTTAATTTGATTCATATAAAACACATGCATTAGTAGGGCTAGCCGTGCAATTTGCGCGGGCCACCTTTGCTAGTTTGGTTTAATGACAGGTAGCTTCTAGCGTGTCTATCAACAGAGAGGTGTCTATGGTGACATTCAATATATGTTTGCTTAGTCTCTCATAAGTATTAAACGTCATATTCAAAGTTTCTTGATCAGTTATAATCAAATAACTTTGTATATTCGTGAGTTAGTACTGCATATTCTACTTTCGTACTTTAGAGTATGACATCTATACAGTGTGGATGTATGAAGGGGGGGGGGCAATATAACTTCATGTTTTAATACACCGGTAGTAGTAGGTTGCAAAGTTTGATTTTATTTGTCGGTTCATCGTAGTGTGTTTCTTCAAATATGTACACGGCTGCCGTAAGAGTACACACCTTTTTTGTTGTTGAGAAATTTACATTTGCCGAGATCATCCCATACTAAAATGGTACTCACTGGGTCCTTCCTCCAAGAAAAAAGAATGGGCACCAGAGAAATTCTATGGTGTTTAGAGTTAATTGTAACCGTTCATTTGGCCTGATCTAACGGTTAGAAATAGGGAGGAACCTGGTAAAAAGAACTTTAAGTTGTGGACCGGTACCAAAAATTAGTGGGCCAGGAACTAGTATTTTCTTTTAAAAGAAATTAGACTAAGGACAGTTTAGTACTTTCACCTATTATGTATCTATTGCCATGGTTTGATTTGAGGAACAACAACACTATGAGTACCGATGACGATGAGGCTGCCAAACTCCGGCGAGGATGGCGGCCTCCGCTGCAGCGCTAACATTATCTAGAAGAAAACGCATGCGGCGAAATTCTTCCGATCAAGCATGTTCCAAGTCCTTTCACTGAACTACTACTTGCCGAACCCGCCGTTCCTGACGCACGGCATGCATTAGTTTTCCTTTGCCACCGCAGATCATCATTGACAACATAGGAGAAGCGGTCGTTGGTGTACTTCGCTGCAAGGAGACCTAGCGAGAGCAGGGAGCCGCACCGCCTGCCGCGAGTCCGGTGGTCAAATGGCATTTGCGTGGCAAATCTCACCGGCCGGTACCTTGGATGGAGGCGAGTGGAGTCGATTGAGAACCGGGAGAGGCAAGGTTGAAGACGGGTGCCGCAGTCTGGCAACCGTTCTAGATCGTGCCCCCGATGGTTTAGGCCAAGAACAATTACTAAACTACCTCTAGTTGCAATTAATTAGTTTTGTAAATTACCTTTTAGCATCAACGGCTGATATTAACCGGTAGGGGAGGAACTTCCTCCCAAGCACCAGAGCAAACCTCCACTGGGGAAAATTTCAGTGCAAAAGAATATTCAGTGCAACTGTGCAAATAAACGTTAGGAGTCGTCAGATCAGAATCCAAACGTTCAGAGTCAGTCGGGCTCCCACCTCAATCCCGCATTTACCTATTTACAAATAACACCGAAACGAAACACAATTTCTTGAAAAAAAGTCATTGGATCGAAGATGGCACCGGCCGCCACAATCGCTGGTGCGAGGGTTCCTGCCCGCTCGTGCCCGCGCCGTTGCCGATTCCGTTCGCAGGCAATGCGGCCATTGCTCGGGTCTGCACCCACACCTGTTGGTTCGCTATTTGTGTGGCGTTTATGGCATCGTCATTCCTTCGATTCAGTTCAATACCATACCATCTTAATATCTTGCAATTATTCTAGTCTGAAAGACTAACAGCTAGCTCCGTTTGCAATTTGGCCGTGCAAAGAAACTACAAGATTAACTAATTTCAACAAGACTCATGTGGTCGAGCTGCTACCACAAGCAGAATCTTGCTGATATGCTTCAAGTATGGAGGAACTAGATATTAGAAATGATCTACACAGCTCCAATTTTTAGATCACGGGTACAAGCTGAGGTTTGACATCGGCAAGGCGGCAGAGGGCCCCAATGACAACGGCGGCACAAGGTGCTATCAAGATCAAGATGCAGTCGCAGTTAAGAGAAGCGACCCATCAGGCATCAGCGGCAGTCATGCAAATCTGATAGCCGGAGTTAGGATTGTGCCCAAGGTCGACAGGCGGCGGCGCGGCAGATACCTGCGTTTGTGGCGGATTAACCGACCAACTATAAGAAAGCGAAAAAAAGGAGGAGAACAACATGGCAGTGCGATGGATAGCACAACGAGGAACCATAGCCGCCACCATCGTCGAGCGCCTATACAGATCGCCTCCGGCCATTTTTCCTGGAAGAATGAACAGAAACATCGACGATGAAGGATGAACCGTGCAGGGATTTTTCATTGAAATATGTGTTTAGTTTGGGGGTTATTTGTAAATGGGTAAAGGGGGGAGCCCGCCTGACTCTAAACGTTTGGAACAAGAATCTGTTTGAAAGTTTTTGAATTAGTAATTTTCAAATTCTCCTGAAATTTGTTAATTAAGGCTCCAATTCTGAACGGAAGGGAAAACCATAAATGTCTATATAAATTTCAAAAGACGCATATCAAAAACCTATCAGAAAGCTACAAATTTTCTCATTGTAAAACTGCACTTGAGAATCAGCATCACTCTACTGCACTTTTATATGTTTTACTTCGAATCATGCATTAAACTACAATTGTTTTCTGACATTTTCATTTAAAAAATACACATTTGCTACTGCAGTTTTAGGAAATGGATGACAACATAAGTTAATTTTTTTTATACGAACTCTTAATATTCTGAATAGTGTATTTTTGCAATATCAAGTACAAATAGAAATGTTTTATTCAACTCCACTTCTGGAAGTATATGATTCGTGAAACTACTTTTGGTTTTAATCATCCTGTTTCGACCAGACGACAAGGTGATAAATCTTTTGTGATGTATTGTCCACATAGTTAAGTGATCAAGGAAACTGTAATTTTTCATCTACTATTAGTCAAGCGTCTCTGGCACTGTGCACCGATACAATGATTGGGAAGACTCGATCTGGCTCTGGTTCTTCTGAGGTTCATCAGAGACGTGGGCAGCAGAAAAACCAAGAATTTGCATTTCATAAACCAGCATACTCCTTCCTCTCTACAAAATCGATCGTTCTATCAAGAGACTGTACATTACATACAGTGATACAGAATATTGTGTTACAAGCCTATTCATCGAGAGTCTGTACCCTATCCCCTGCGCCTCATGGATGGAGACGAGGAGGACGAGGTGCTCTTGCTGACCGCCATGGACGCCACCGCCTTGGCCCAGGCCACGAGCTCCCGCTTCATCCGCTTCTCGTCGCACCAGATCATCGGGTCCACCGGCCGGTCCTTGTCTGTGGCGAGGAACGCCGTCGCCGACCCTCCCAAGACCTCTTCGTCGCCGCCGCTAGCGGCCTGGAACGGCCGCCATACGGTCTCTGCTCGCAGAGCCATCGATCTACCCGCTCCTTTTCCGGATCGAGCTACCCAAGCTGCCTCCGCCCAGCTTGATCTTGCCACTCAGCTTAGCTCGCTTCAGACCACACGGTGCTCTGGCTACGAAGAACGCAGCTAGGGACGCGATTGTCGTGAGCTATATGTAGAGGCTGAATGGGTGATGGCGTGACAGGATAATTCTGCACGAGGAACTCGCTGGTCGTCGCGTCGTGTGTTCTTTATACGATGGCGCGCCACATGAACTCGCGGCTGTGGTGCTCGTAATATCTGGCGCGCATCTATTCCTCGCTCCCAGCTGGGGCCGCGTGAGGCGCAGCGCGCCGCGTCTGGCGGTGTCGCCTGTCCTCGGATTTGGTTGGGGCGTCACGGTCTCCGGGGCACGGAATGGGACTTGCATGTATGGTGGTCTCTTCAGTTAGTTGAAACAGTGCGCTACCAGCTACTATTCGAACAAGTACAAATTGTTCGGACTGGCCGTCCCACGAATTCGAAACGGAAGCACGTTAGGCCTCTCGCCAGCAGCTTACTGTCGCCGATGTACGCACGCTAGCAGTGCAAGGTATATGGACCACAGTTTCCGGCCAAGCATGGGCTGCTGCGCTGGGCCGGTGTGGGAGGCAGTGAAGGCCTGCTGCGGAGGCTGCTGAGGGGCCGGAGTAGATTGGGGACGAGGGCCCATGACGCCAGGGGCACGTGGGCCGGCCCACATGGTGAAAGTTCCAGTGTAAGGATTCCATCCAGGCTGGAAAACGGCCTGTCCGCCACCCTGTGCGCCGGTCGGGCCTCCTCCCTGTGCGCCTGGGCCACCCTGCCCGTTGGTGGGCCGCTGTCGCCTGTTGCGGCCTCGGCCCTGGCCACCGCGGCCGTAGCCGGGGTTGTGGGGAAAAGAGGTGGACCCTGTGGAAGTGACTGGTAAAAGAGAACCGTTGCCCACAATGATAGATGAAGGAGTAGAAGAATTCATAGGTTGAGGAGAGGAGAGAGTACCAGAGGAGGAAGCCATGTGAGATGACGCGCCGGAGTCGAAACACCATTCATTAGTGGGAGGAGGTTGGAGCTGCATAGTGTTGAACGACTGCGCCAGTTGATTCTGGTCCCAGACCATGGGCGGGTACACCGGAGGAGCGTACTGCGGGAGGCCACCGAAGTGAGGCGGCAGGCCATACTGTGCAGGCCCAAACTGCAGCATGGGCTGCTGCGCTGGGCCGGTGTGGGAGGCAGTGAAGGCCTGCTGCGGAGGCTGCTGAGGGGCCGGAGTAGATTGGGGACGAGGGCCCATGACGCCAGGGGCACGTGGGCCGGCCCACATGGTGAAAGTTCCAGTGTAAGGATTCCATCCAGGCTGGAAAACGGCCTGTCCGCCACCCTGTGCGCCGGTCGGGCCTCCTCCCTGTGCGCCTGGGCCACCCTGCCCGTTGGTGGGCCGCTGTCGCCTGTTGCGGCCTCGGCCCTGGCCACCGCGGCCGTAGCCGGTGTTGTGGGCTGGATTGCCGGCCTGAGCCGGGTGGCTGGAGCCGCCAGGCTGTTGGGGCGGAGTCGGAGCAGGGGGCCGAGGTGCCTGGCCGGACGTCGGGGTGGAGCCAGCGACGAGTGCCGTAGAGGACGACCGCCGGGTCTTGATGATGGTTTCTTCGACACGAAGATCTGCCCGAAGCTGGATGAAGGTGGGCATACGGTCCCTGTGGGTGATGAGCGACGCCATGTGAGCGAATTTCTCGTTCAGGCCCCGAAGAACATTGAGCACTAGAGTCCGGTCCGGGACGGGCTCGCCGAGGTCGGCAAGGGCGTCAGCCATGGACTTGAGTTTGCGGCAATACTCAGAGATTGAGAGATCTCCTTGTTCGAAAGTCCGGAACTCAGCATCAAGGATGAGAGCCCGTCGTTCCTTGTTGCCGACGAACTGTTCAAGAAGACCCAACCAGATGGAGCGGGACGTTGGTGATGCGGTGGAGACGATCTCCACAAGATCAGGGGCGACTGTGCTATACAGCCACGACTTGACGGTGCAGTCCATTCGATGCCAGTGCGGGTCGGAGGAGAAGTCCTCGTCGGAAAGTACGAGATCCGTGAGATCATACTTGCCGAGGACGTTGAGGAAGTAGTTGCGCCAACGGGAGAAGTTGTCGGAGGTTTGCTCGAGGACGAACGGCACCATTGTCTTGATGTTGGAGACGGCAATGGCTTGGGCATGAAGTTGGCCGCGTTCCTGCGCGGCGTAGAGGGCGTCGGCCTCGGCATCGGCCCGTGCCTTGGCGTGGGCGTCAGCGGCGGCCTTGGCAGCGGCGTCGGCGTCGGCCTTCGCCTTGGCATCGGCATCGGCCGGCGCTTTGGCGGCTGCAGCGGCGTCGGCGGCGGCCTTCGCCTTGGCAGCGGCGTCGGCCTGCGCTTTGGCGGCTGCAAGCTCCTCGGGAGACATCGCACTGAAGACGGCGATGGGAGGGGAGGGTTGGAGTAAGGTCGCGCCGCGGCGGAAGAGGGCAGCGACGGGATTAGGCGGAAGCGTACGGTGAGAGGATCGAACCCTCTGATACCATGAGAGCGGATAGAAATCACGCAATAGATGTATTCGACAAAGAGCGATTACATAAATAGACGGCTCCTTTCCATATCCTAACCGACGGCTTATAGAAACAGAATCCGTGGAGGAAGGAAGGAGTCCTGCCGAGAATAACGCGTGATCGCGTGAGAGAAAACAGCCTAAAATAGCCTAAGCACGTAACGTGCATGCTACTGTTTAACAATTTTGCTGTGTCGCGTCCTATGGGCCAATCGTCTTGCCAAGATATACAAGACGTGGTATCCATAACATAGCCTTTTCCCCGCCATGTGTACGTATAGTATACGCAGGAACGAGCTGCTTGCGCCCGTGCGTGCACGTTTTCGTGCTCCCGGCGCGCCTAACCTTGTGGTTTGTGGAAGCAGCGAATCGGTAACGGATAAACTCAAGCTGCAGATGCGATATATATACCGCAGGGAACACCAGCTCCACATGTGTGCGTGGAACGTTCAAGGTTTTCATCCGGTTCCTGTCGTGAGGTTGATGAATTGTCCCGTGAAGGCGGCAGGTAGAGCTAGTGGTCCGCTGCTGCTTGAAGGTACGCTCACTTGACAGCTTAAATAACCTGAAATGAAGATCTGTGTTCTCTTAACATAACATGCACCTTAGATTCCTTGATGTCTTAGTACTTATGGCTACAACTAGGGTTAGGATGATTTGGTTATTTGATGAATTTTCTACGTTTTTTATGGATCGGAGGTTACCTATAGGGACATCTAACAGAATGTAAGGTGAGACGAATCCCACATCTACAACATTGAGTGACCCATGCAAAATATTTTTGTATTTTAGCATGAATTTTCTAAAGTTAAGACATCTAGATATTCATGGGTTAACATATGTCAATGATGCGATGATTAACCAAAGGTATATGTTTTGGGCATGGTCGTTTGGTGGCTCTTTTATTTTGCATTGTATTTTAGAAAAGAACATCAGTTGTATTAATTAAAATAATGATCCTCTTAAATAAAACATCTCAAGATTATCTAAGTTACACGAGGACATCCATTCTAAACTCCACCTTAATACATCATATAGGACCACTATGAGTACGCATGGAAACAAAGAGCATGGAAGATTTATGTATGTAATGGATTTAAGACTAAAATCTGGGGTTAGAATGACGTGTTTTTATAGAGAAAATTAAATAATATTCTTAAGGAAGAAGTCATTCTATACATAAATCCATTACATACATAATGAAAGATTTATGTATGTAATGTACACTTATTCTTAAGGAAGAAGTCTACTTTACCTCCTCACCTAGTGCTAGTGGCGAAGCTAGATTAAAATCAAGGGGGTGCAATCCTATAACTGGATTGGTTCATGCTTTTCTAGATTTTCCCCCCTTATGGATGCATAACTAAAACTTGTGGGGGGTGCAAACATGGTGAACATATGGGCTTTATAATTGATTTTTCAGTTTTCTTTGGGCATTTACAAACTAGCTTCACCCCTGCCTAGTGCTAGTTGTGTCTACTTAACCACCTGAGTTAAAAACTAGATACTTAACTGCGTTAAGGATTTAAAATTGTCTAAGTAAGCAATTAGTTGCTTTCATGAGCAATTTTACATACATGATGCATTACAAGAGGCAATTTTCTCAATGTGGCACATTACATGGATGAAAATGTGGCACTTACCCCACCACAAATGCTAGTAAATGTTTGCAAGGATGTCATATCAATGCCAAGAATGTGGGGCAACAGATTGGTTTTGGTTGGTGGAGTCGTTATGGCCTGGTATATGTGAAAAAGTATAATTTTAACAGAAAAAAGACATAAGTTAGGGTGCAACTTACTTGGCTCGGATTGTGACTTACTGTATGATGCCTATTATTTTTTTAGAAAAAAGTACAAATATAATGTTCAAGCTTACACTTCATACATGCACATAACACACGGACACATTAGCTCGATTCAACGTTGTGACACCTGTAACAAATTTGCAAGATACAAGATTCTCTAGCTCTGTATGTTTAGTACGGGTGAGCAAATATCTTTGTTTTTTGGTCTTTACAATTCCCTTCCACTCATTGGGACTGGCAAACTACATCAACATCAAGGCATGAAAATACTGGCGGCAGTGCAATCTGCGCTGTATGTGATAGCGCGATGATGACGATCGTCTAATGGTGTTGGCCAAGGAATTCGCGTGCCAGCGATGATCAAGAGGATTACACCACTAGCTAGTGGGTGAAGATAAATCGTCAAAATGTTTCAATGTTAGACAAAACTTATAGATCTAAGTATAGTTAGTAGCTAGCATGATGCCAAAGCGTCCCGGCTTCTTAGGCGCATTTTGCACTGGTACTATGGTTGGGGAGAGTCTGGCTCTGCTGCTTCTGAGTCCATCAACGACGTGGGAACCAGCAAAATAAAGAATTTGCATTTCATTTTTAGAAACGGGAATATTATTCCAGCCTCTGCATCGAGTAATGCATGTAGCTATGTCTTATTACAAACCATTAAGAAAAGAAAAGAAAAAAACATTCCTACTCCCGACATCTAATCCCTAAACACATGTAACATTGAATGTTTAAAGTTGTTCTGGCCTCTAAAGTCATCAAAAACAAATTGAAGGGATCTTAAACTCAAAAGCTCTTCCACCCGCATCGAAATGACGAGAGAAGAACATGAGTGCCAAAACCATCCTCAAGATGGACCCAAACTAGAGGCACATTAAAGAGGCTGATATCTGTGAATATGCAACAAAACCTCGAAGGCCATTGCTTCAGCTCACCACTCCTCTATTGCCTGTAATCAACTGTTGAATCCATCTGAAAGACCATGTCCACAACATCATCCCTTTCAACACTGTTAGCACCAAAGTGTCAAGAAGTACCATAGCCTCTATAGTCGCTGCCGATGACAACAAGCACAAAATGTGTGTTTCATGCTTCATGCGCTATGTAGAGGACTGAAATAACCAAAGCAAGCACTGCATCAAAAACCACTGACCAAGTTTATGGCCACCGACTATAAGCCTTCACCGCTAACCATCACTGTCACCAAACAGTTTGACAACCACTGAACTCTTGATTGGTCAGGTTGCATGGACATGGAACACGGCGAAGATGTACTAGCTAGATTACTCTGAATATAAAGATAAAAAAGACAAACAATTGGTTTGCTCTGCCTGGATCTCATTGAAGTAATAACCAAACAGCCGCTGACACCATCATAAGGCAATGAAAAAGGCCGCGTCCAACAAGCCACCGATGAACTCCCACATAGGAGCAAAACAACGAGGCGACGATGAAGACAAACCTCAGCCAGGGGATGATGACACTGCAGCACTGATCTCCCCGAGAACACTAGCATAACAACATACTTTCCTTGGCATCACGTCGTTCCGGGCTGTCCGCAGGCCAGCGTGCCAAGTCGTCGGGTAGGCACTCTCAACGCCGCCATCGGCGCCGATGTGATCACACCGGAGATCCAATCGACCGACCATGCAGTCGGGTCCTCAGGCTGAGATCCGTGCAAGTCCTCGTCGATTCGCTAGGCATGGGACGGCTTCGTTCATGCCGCAGCAGCTAGTGCGCCGGTGCGCGTCGGACGCGATGCGCGTGGCACAGCTGCAGATGTCCAGCGCCGCCCTCGCCGGAAGACCAATATGGACGAGCTCGGACCCAGCATTAGCAGCATGACCCTGAGGCCGTAAGGCGATCCTCAGTCGCCATCACCCTCACCGAGCAAAACAGGCCACCATGTGCTGGAGTTGGAGGAAAAAGGGAGTGGAAGGAGGAAAAAAAGGAGGGCGTCGCCTGTGAATTCCATGCCCCGCCGCCGCCATCCTCGCCATCGCGCAGGTTGTCCCGGCAGCCGGCTCCGGCAGCGACCGGGTGGAGTGAGGAAGCA
>LAPY01002368.1:29278-40867 GCA_000970635.1 Eragrostis tef
CCCGGGGGGGGAGGAGAGGCGGCGGGGGAAGGGCGGGAGGCGCGGAGGGGAAGGTTGGGAGCTCGAGGAGGCCCTAGCGGCGCCGACGGCGACGCTAATGGAGGCGGAGGAGTACGGGGAGATGATGGAGAGCGTGGACGAGGTCTCGTTCGCGCTCGACGGGCTGCGGGCCACCGCGCCCAGGCGGACGCAGCGGGCCAGCCTGGTCGCGCTGCTCGGGATCTGCGCATCCTCCGAGCGCCGCCGCATGCTCCGGGCCCAGGGGTGAGTCTTGCAAAGGAGCCTCCTTTCCCTTTCTCTCCGCGTAGCACGCTAATTAACTTCTGGCTCTTCTTTCTTGGCATTCTTGACCTAGAAATGGAGAATTATAGTTCTGTTCTTGTGCGATTAGGTTTTCAAGAATTGGGTTTCTTTGAGAAAGGAGTCATCTTTTGGACTTTGAACAACCTACTCTGTTTGCTTCCTGTTGTGATGGGTAACTAATTCAGTCAGCCAGGGCTCAGAGCTTGCATTATGGCTACATTAGTTGCTTGACATGAACTGTCATTTCGGTCAGGTTTGTAGAATTAAGAGTTTATAGATGCCAACGTGCGTGCTTATCCGTTCTTTATGTGTTTAGAACCTTAGATGTTTTGTTGGAGCTTCCATAAACATGCCTTTGGGTTGCCCAGTAGCATTTCAAACAGATTGGTAATGATTAATAATTCCCAGAAACCAATCTTTCTTACCTGAGTTAGGGCCTTGGTGGCATATATTTGGACTGCCTAATTCTTCTATTTGATAGAAATCCCATCCATTGAACTGGTTTTAATGTTTCATCGCAAACCTGGAGGGCCATTATTTGTGAATTGGCTTCCTAGTTGGAGTTGGACAAGAATGACTAATTTGAGACTCTTAGCCCCACCAATTACATTGTATATTGGCACTGATGCCGGAGAAACACTGGTTGACGATTCAGTACCTTAATTTGCATAAACTGAAGATATAGGGTATATATTGTGCTGTTTAAATTTGGTTTCATTCGGAGCAAGGTCAGATGGTGATTTGAAATGTCTTCGAGATTATTAAGAATAGTGAAGTTGAATTTTGAACTACTTGGAAAGCTATAATCAATATCAGCTATAAGATATCACCTTCCTGAAAATTTTACAGCATTTCCCATTTTATTGCTCACAAGTTCCTTCCTTTTTCTTGTATCCTGTAGATTGGTACAGCAAATTATCGACACTATTTTGGTTCTGAACATTGAGGACCCTTCCTGCGCTGTTGCTGCAGGGGCTCTTTTATTTGTTTTGGCAAGCGACGTGAGTAACTCTTTATTTGACTCTACATGCATCTGGCTATTCTGCATTTCATACTTCTGGCCTCGCAAATTCACTAAGCTGAGTGCTAGATTGACAACTTATTTATTTCTATTCTGCAGTTACATTTTATTGTACAAGCAGTCACTTGTATAAATATTAGCAAGACCGACATGTCATACAAGAGAAAATCAAATAAAAGACTCTCCTAATTATATTGAAAATAGACTAGAATTTATCTGGTAGCGCATCTCAGTCATTGTAGATATTTAGCCTATCTCTATTGCTGTATGAGATCTGCCAACAATTCTTCTCCTTTAATACTTTCCTGTTATTCAGGTCCAAGACAATCATTTGCTGGATTCAGAAACTTGTATCCAGTTCCTTCTTAAGTTATTAAACCCTCCAGTGAGTGTTGCTGATGCCAAAGCACCATCAATAGGTTCCAAACTTCTTGGAATCAGTAAATTTCAAATGCTTAACGGCTCAAATAAGGATGCAGACTCTAGTTCAGAGGACATACTTTTGAAAGTAGAGGAAATCCTCTTGAGCTGCAAAGAGATCAAGCCAATAAACAGAGATGAAAAGAGAACAGCACGGCCAGAATTGTGTTCAAAGTGGCTTTCTTTGTTGGCAATGGAAAAAGTTCACGGCTTGCCTTCAAGACTATCATTATATATCAATAAAAATAAATTAATGTATTAAGTACCTTATGTTTAGGCTACAGAGTACAGACACCTTTGTCTGTTCCTGTTTTATGTTATTGATTCAGTTGATTGACTACTTGTTTAAACATTGGAGTACATCTGTTGCTGCACTGAATGAATCTGACATAGTAAATGTCAAATGTTTGTCTTTCAGAGACCTCTGACACTGTTACCAAAGTTGGAGGAAATTTCAAAGAAACACTAAGGGAGCTGGGCGGGCTTGACAAAATTTTTGATGTTATGGTGAATTGTCATTCGGAGCTGGAGGTAAGATTTTCTTTATGTATTCTGCTTCTTTTCTAACTGAGGCAGATCAAGCTATGCTAAAGGATGGTTTGCATCCTTTCAAGACTTGTACAGTCTAAAGCTCAACATGATTGAAGCCATGACTCAAAACAATATTGTTTTCAGCTCTTAAATATCATGCTGCCACACATGTCGTGGAAATTGCTTTAGTTGAAATAATCTAAACGAGTGAACACAATTTTATTGTGAGTAGTGGTATCATTTTGAGAAATGATCAAGTAATACTCCTTTTGTTTGATGAATCCCTAATCATTATCGTATATGACACAAGGTTCCATGGCATTGTTGCATTAAGTGATTATTGTTTGGTTGAGTATTGCATTTGGCATTTCCAACGATACTTTCCAACTGTCGTAACAATATGTTTCTGTCTTTCTGGTTGCAACTTGTGTATCAGAGACTTGTAAAGGATACCAGCACCACGGCCAGGGATCTAAAGGAAGGAACACCTTTACAAAGTGCCACACTCCTCTTGAAATGCTTGAAAATTCTGGAGAATGCTACATTTCTAAGTGACTATAATAAGGTACTGTTCCTTATCTTGTCGATTCAATTTCTTCTATTCTATCTCACCTCTGTGCAACATTATTTTTGCTCCTTTTCTATAGTGGCTTTTCCTTGTACATCTGCTGACCTTTTTCTAATTTATTTATGTAAAAGTATTGTGAACTCACATTTTTCTGTTCCTTCTAGACCCATTTGCTGGACATGAGTAGAAAAGTGAGCCCTAGGGGTTCCCCACTTCCTTTTGTTGGTGTTGTTATCAGTATTATTGAATTATTATCAGGTAATGTGCTTGATTATTTAAATTTGTACCATGCACATTTGCTGTAACTCCCAACAACCCCTCTGGTAATTTGCAATCTGATGGTGATTTTCCTTCTGTACAGCCCTCTCTCTCCTTCTGAACTCGTCCACGAGCGAGACTAACACAGAATCATCTAAAGTTCCCTTGCAGGGCTGCTCTGGTAATAGCAAACTCTGTTTCGTTAATTACTGTATTACTTTTTCCATGCACTGTGCTATTATGTCACCATTTCAAGTTTGAACCTTATTTGGTCTCTGAATCAATCATCAAGCTAGGGCTGGTTTTTGTGGATTTTATCTCTAGCCCACTCCAACTTGTTATTAAAATGCTTTGTCATCGTTTCTTTTGAATAATATTTGCTTTAGTTTCCTAATTATTTTTCAGTGTTTCATGACTCTATCTTCTGCTCAATACGTTTCATTAAGCTATCATGCATTTAGTGTTCATATGGGCAATGTTTCTTCTTCTTACAAGTTTATTCACATGCTCAAAATTGCATTGTGCAGCAAGCAAGAAAGATGCAACTTTACTGGATGATAACGGCAAAGGGAAAAACTCAAAAAGAAAGAGCTTATTGTCGAATCAAGGACGCCAGAATCATGTATCATCCAAGTCAGGAGTTTCTCATATTACTATCTCTTCTAGCAGTGATGTTAGTCTATCACAAAAGGCATTTAGTTGTTCTCCGTCTGTTTCGAGCAACGGGCCATCAAATGGTTCATTTGATGAGAGGCAGGGCAGTGGTATTGGTTTGAAGCTGAATGTTAGAAAGGAACGCTCTAAAGCTAATCCAGTAAGAGGTTCAAGTGGATGGCTCTCTATAAAAGCACGTGCTTCTTCTGATGAGAACTCCAGAGAGATGGCAAAAAGGCACCGTCTATCTGAAAATTCAAGCTGTGATTTGAGCAGCGGGGGTGATGATCCATTTGCATTTGACGTTGCTGATCAGCAACCTTCAAATTGGGACTTAATTGATCCAAGAAGAAAATCACAACAGAAGCAAGCAAAGCGGGCAAATGGAAAAATGTCGGACAAATGTGGGACTGCAGAAATTGGAAGTCAAGAATCATGTCAGCCTGAAGATAGTCATCAGCCAGTATCTCATTCTAATGTTGAAGACGAGTCCAATATTTTGGAAGACTGCCTTTTGACATCAGTTAAGGTAATTAAGCATGCTTCCTTTTTATCTTTCTTGTCTCTATGCCACTATCGTGACAGTTTCGTAATTACTTGTATAGTCCGTCAAATAGAATCAGTTGACAAGTTTCTCAATAGAACTTCCTAAACTTTTGGCACTTCTATTCCTTGTGTTAATTTCCATATTCACATCAATCTTATGAGCATGCACTATTTATACCATATATTAATTGTTTTTGATATGTCATCTTGGGAATTTTAGGCATTGAGTATAGAGCAAAATCTGTCACCATTTGCTATCTAACATTCCCTACTAATTTTTGGTAGGTTCTTATGAACTTGGCAAATGACAACCCATGTGGCTGCGAACAAATTGCTTCATGTGGTGGACTTAATACCATGGCCTCCCTGATCATTAAGCATTTCCCCTCATTTGATCTCTCCACGGACAACAACTATCAAATGGAAGAAAGACTATCCACTAGCCAAGATGTGTCGTCTTCCCAGAACAGCGAGGCGCACCAAGTCAAAACTAAACAATTGCGTGATCATGAACTTGACTTTCTGGTTGCCATATTGGGCTTGCTTGTTAACCTGGTGGAGAAAGATAGCCTTAACAGGTAAGCTATTTACTTACCTCCTTTCCGTTACTTTGTTCATATGCATGCTACTGTTCTGCCAGTTTCTTGGGAGCAGGAGCATTTTTAAATGTCATCTGATCAATATTTTTGTAATCATAAATCAATAAATGACTCTTCGTTCACTACCTTGCTACAGGGTACGACTTGCATCCGCCCGAGTTTCTATCAATCCATCTCATAATCCAGATGGTGAAGAAGTGCAGAGGGATGTCATACCCCTCCTCTGTTCAATATTCTTAGCGTGTCAAGGAGCCAGCGACAGCGAAGCTGCTGGAACTATATCACCGGTAATTCTGATTATTCTATGCGTACTGTTACAGTATAAGGATGCAATTGTTAATGACCTGCTTACTTGCTTCAAGAAGGATATTTGGATATCTTGAAAATGACAATGAGAACTAATGTCACATAATGTTCTAGCTCGTCCATGATTAGTGGTAAAAGCTTCCACATCTTGGGAATTAGCAATTCATATATGTAGACAGGAGTTGCAAACAGTGCCTGGGTTTGTGATTCTTACAAATATAATGAGCTACAATGTTTCTTCTAGGGAAAATGAGCTACAATGTTGTCTGATCTCTCCTTTACTCGCCTTGCAATCTCTAGTCAAAGCACTAACTGCTTTAAAGTCATCAGTCATCACCACTCCCTACAGTTGTGTAACCTACCTATACCAATTTAATTAGAGATATTATTCTTCGTAATAAGTTTTGACAAAGTGAACACTAGAAAAATAAGCATATGTTATGTTTTGAAAGATTTACCCGACCTTTTTTTGTAAAACGCTGGCTGTATTGCGCCTTTTATCTCCATCAGCTATACAACATATGTATCTTCTATACACTGTACAATACCACCAAGCAATTCCTAATTGCATGTCAGATGGATTTCTATAAATCGCTTGTTTGATTGCTTCTTGTAACTGTCAGGATGATGAAGAATCTTTGTTGCGAGGAGCACGTGAAGCTGAAATGATGATAGTACAGTCCTATGCAGCCCTCCTGCTCGCCTTTCTTTCCACGGAAAGGTTTGTAATATGCAGCATTTTTCTTATCTTACTTGCTAATGATTATGTGTTAGTCCCTCATGGTGTATAACTTCTGTACTGCCTGCTGCAACAGCATGAAGGTTCGAGGAGACATTTCCAGTTGCCTTCCGAACAACAGCTTAAAGGTTCTTGTACCCGTGCTAGAGGGATTTGTGGTATGTTTCCAAAATTTCTGACCCACCATCTTGGAAAAGTTTGAAACCATAGTTACTGGAATCATGGTTAGTCGGGTTCGTGGTCATTAGAGGTATTCCTTTTCGGTTCATGAATCAGGAGTGAGATTCATGAATTACTGACAGTATATGCAATGTTTCTGTGGCCTAGAAGGCTGGCTGGACCAGCTACCTTCCAACCAATAACCAACTCTCCCACCCAGCCCGCATTTTCCTCTCCAGGAACAAATGAGTCTAACCTTAACAAATCACACAAGCATGCTTCTCTCCAGCATCCCGTTTGTCAACTCTGCAATTATCAACCCGTTGCCACCTCTCTTTCCCTTTCATATCAGCCGCGATGGTGCATGTTCTCCCTCACCTGATCAATCCCAAGTGAATCTGGAGGAGGCAGCTGCTTCTTGCTTTGGACAAAGATCCTACCTTCTCATTATTTTTTTTTGTTGGTCTTCTTTGTCACTGGTTGTCCATCTAATTGGAGTTTATTGCCTGCACAAAATCGATTTTGAACCACTGATAATTCAGATCGCGAGTGAACCGCACATTGTTTGGGTGGCATGATCTGAATCATGGTTTGTGTGGTGTTGCAACTTGCAACGATTCCAGTATATATTATTTGAAATATATATTATGTATCAATTTTTTTGGAGTCATTAACTTCTCATGTTCATAGTGTTACCCTGTTCTTTACATAGTTCTGCATCCTGAAAGCTTATTTTCTCATTCTTTTTGGCACGTTACCTTAGATATTTGTGTTTGTTCGAGCATTAAGGGATCCTTGGTTGCTAATCAGTAATCAAGTTCCTCTTTAGTCCAAACCTTTTGGCCATGAAAGGTCATTTTGTCTGTTTTGATTGCTGTCCTGGAACACGTGATTCTGGTACTTTTGGTGGTGGTGCTTAGTTATTTATCCATCCATCATGTTCTCCTGCAGGCATTTCATTTGCAGCTTAACGTGATGACGCGGGAAACACATTCAGCTGTTACGGAAGTTATTGAAAGATGCAGACAATGCTAAAAGCATTAGGATATGGACAGAAGCATTAAGAGACCTTGTACAGATTAACTGACCCCTTTGCAGCGAAAGCACACACCGGTGTTGCCTCCTCCCCCAGCTGAGGCGCTGCAGATGGATAGGAGGCTGACCTGAAGTGGACATGGGAGCTAACACTGAATTCATTCCTTCCTGTTGTTTTGCACCTGTTTTGTGGTTCTCCTTAGTTTCTTCTTCCCCGCCTTCCCAAAAATCTCTTTTGTTGTCCTAGGAGTAGAGCACACTATAAATGTAAAACATAGGGAATGCAGTGTGTGTAACATGCAGTTGATGACATTATCTATATAGTTGTGCGCTCCTTGCAGCCGTGAAAGTTTTTGTTATTGCTCTCCCTCTCATGGCTTCCCTAAATTATCTGGTGCTTATAACGTAGCAAGTGTTGCACGCTGTTCTTTGTCACACACACACTTTCAGATCGCCGAAATATTGTAACCGGGACAAATACAGCAGATCAACAGGTCGTGTGTGTGCGCGCTTTTTTTTTTTTTTTTTTTTTAAAACCCCAGGTCTTGTGTTTTTTTCGTAATTACTTGTATAGTCCGTCAAATAGAATCAGTTGACAAGTTTCTCAATAGAACTTCCTAAACTTTTGGCACTTCTATTCCTTGTGTTAATTTCCATATTCACATCAATCTTATGAGCATGCACTATTTATACCATATATTAATTGTTTTTGATATGTCATCTTGGGAATTTTAGGCATTGAGTATAGAGCAAAATCTGTCACCATTTGCTATCTAACATTCCCTACTAATTTTTGGTAGGTTCTTATGAACTTGGCAAATGACAACCCATGTGGCTGCGAACAAATTGCTTCATGTGGTGGACTTAATACCATGGCCTCCCTGATCATTAAGCATTTCCCCTCATTTGATCTCTCCACGGACAACAACTATCAAATGGAAGAAAGACTATCCACTAGCCAAGATGTGTCGTCTTCCCAGAACAGCGAGGCGCACCAAGTCAAAACTAAACAATTGCGTGATCATGAACTTGACTTTCTGGTTGCCATATTGGGCTTGCTTGTTAACCTGGTGGAGAAAGATAGCCTTAACAGGTAAGCTATTTACTTACCTCCTTTCCGTTACTTTGTTCATATGCATGCTACTGTTCTGCCAGTTTCTTGGGAGCAGGAGCATTTTTAAATGTCATCTGATCAATATTTTTGTAATCATAAATCAATAAATGACTCTTCGTTCACTACCTTGCTACAGGGTACGACTTGCATCCGCCCGAGTTTCTATCAATCCATCTCATAATCCAGATGGTGAAGAAGTGCAGAGGGATGTCATACCCCTCCTCTGTTCAATATTCTTAGCGTGTCAAGGAGCCAGCGACAGCGAAGCTGCTGGAACTATATCACCGGTAATTCTGATTATTCTATGCGTACTGTTACAGTATAAGGATGCAATTGTTAATGACCTGCTTACTTGCTTCAAGAAGGATATTTGGATATCTTGAAAATGACAATGAGAACTAATGTCACATAATGTTCTAGCTCGTCCATGATTAGTGGTAAAAGCTTCCACATCTTGGGAATTAGCAATTCATATATGTAGACAGGAGTTGCAAACAGTGCCTGGGTTT
Organism: Eragrostis tef; assembly: GCA_000970635.1. Lineage (NCBI taxonomy): Eukaryota > Viridiplantae > Streptophyta > Magnoliopsida > Poales > Poaceae > Eragrostis > Eragrostis tef. Next base: position 38,041 of record LAPY01002368.1, read on the forward strand.
GTGATTCTTACAAATATAATGAGCTACAATGTTTCTTCTAGGGAAAATGAGCTACAATGTTGTCTGATCTCTCCTTTACTCGCCTTGCAATCTCTAGTCAAAGCACTAACTGCTTTAAAGTCATCAGTCATCACCACTCCCTACAGTTGTGTAACCTACCTATACCAATTTAATTAGAGATATTATTCTTCGTAATAAGTTTTGACAAAGTGAACACTAGAAAAATAAGCATATGTTATGTTTTGAAAGATTTACCCGACCTTTTTTTGTAAAACGCTGGCTGTATTGCGCCTTTTATCTCCATCAGCTATACAACATATGTATCTTCTATACACTGTACAATACCACCAAGCAATTCCTAATTGCATGTCAGATGGATTTCTATAAATCGCTTGTTTGATTGCTTCTTGTAACTGTCAGGATGATGAAGAATCTTTGTTGCGAGGAGCACGTGAAGCTGAAATGATGATAGTACAGTCCTATGCAGCCCTCCTGCTCGCCTTTCTTTCCACGGAAAGGTTTGTAATATGCAGCATTTTTCTTATCTTACTTGCTAATGATTATGTGTTAGTCCCTCATGGTGTATAACTTCTGTACTGCCTGCTGCAACAGCATGAAGGTTCGAGGAGACATTTCCAGTTGCCTTCCGAACAACAGCTTAAAGGTTCTTGTACCCGTGCTAGAGGGATTTGTGGTATGTTTCCAAAATTTCTGACCCACCATCTTGGAAAAGTTTGAAACCATAGTTACTGGAATCATGGTTAGTCGGGTTCGTGGTCATTAGAGGTATTCCTTTTCGGTTCATGAATCAGGAGTGAGATTCATGAATTACTGACAGTATATGCAATGTTTCTGTGGCCTAGAAGGCTGGCTGGACCAGCTACCTTCCAACCAATAACCAACTCTCCCACCCAGCCCGCATTTTCCTCTCCAGGAACAAATGAGTCTAACCTTAACAAATCACACAAGCATGCTTCTCTCCAGCATCCCGTTTGTCAACTCTGCAATTATCAACCCGTTGCCACCTCTCTTTCCCTTTCATATCAGCCGCGATGGTGCATGTTCTCCCTCACCTGATCAATCCCAAGTGAATCTGGAGGAGGCAGCTGCTTCTTGCTTTGGACAAAGATCCTACCTTCTCATTATTTTTTTTTGTTGGTCTTCTTTGTCACTGGTTGTCCATCTAATTGGAGTTTATTGCCTGCACAAAATCGATTTTGAACCACTGATAATTCAGATCGCGAGTGAACCGCACATTGTTTGGGTGGCATGATCTGAATCATGGTTTGTGTGGTGTTGCAACTTGCAACGATTCCAGTATATATTATTTGAAATATATATTATGTATCAATTTTTTTGGAGTCATTAACTTCTCATGTTCATAGTGTTACCCTGTTCTTTACATAGTTCTGCATCCTGAAAGCTTATTTTCTCATTCTTTTTGGCACGTTACCTTAGATATTTGTGTTTGTTCGAGCATTAAGGGATCCTTGGTTGCTAATCAGTAATCAAGTTCCTCTTTAGTCCAAACCTTTTGGCCATGAAAGGTCATTTTGTCTGTTTTGATTGCTGTCCTGGAACACGTGATTCTGGTACTTTTGGTGGTGGTGCTTAGTTATTTATCCATCCATCATGTTCTCCTGCAGGCATTTCATTTGCAGCTTAACGTGATGACGCGGGAAACACATTCAGCTGTTACGGAAGTTATTGAAAGATGCAGACAATGCTAAAAGCATTAGGATATGGACAGAAGCATTAAGAGACCTTGTACAGATTAACTGACCCCTTTGCAGCGAAAGCACACACCGGTGTTGCCTCCTCCCCCAGCTGAGGCGCTGCAGATGGATAGGAGGCTGACCTGAAGTGGACATGGGAGCTAACACTGAATTCATTCCTTCCTGTTGTTTTGCACCTGTTTTGTGGTTCTCCTTAGTTTCTTCTTCCCCGCCTTCCCAAAAATCTCTTTTGTTGTCCTAGGAGTAGAGCACACTATAAATGTAAAACATAGGGAATGCAGTGTGTGTAACATGCAGTTGATGACATTATCTATATAGTTGTGCGCTCCTTGCAGCCGTGAAAGTTTTTGTTATTGCTCTCCCTCTCATGGCTTCCCTAAATTATCTGGTGCTTATAACGTAGCAAGTGTTGCACGCTGTTCTTTGTCACACACACACTTTCAGATCGCCGAAATATTGTAACCGGGACAAATACAGCAGATCAACAGGTCGTGTGTGTGCGCGCTTTTTTTTTTTTTTTTTTTTTGAAACCCCAGGTCTTGTGTGTTACTAGTATCAGTTAGTCCTTGTTGCGCTGCCTGGTTTGTTAATCTTTTCTGTTTCTGAGGCATCATCCCCATCATTGAAACGCACTAACGTACACCGTTAATTTCGAAGTTTCTGCCTATGTACATTGGAAGCTTCGGAATACCCTGACAAAATGCTGAGATTCAGAATCCACAGCTGGGCGTCGAACCAAGCAAAGGAAAGACGCGATTGCCGCCCGGCCGGCCGGTGCCCAGTACGCAGGCCCGTTCCCGTCGCATGTCCTTCGCCGGCGCGCGCACGCACGCACACATGCGCCTGCCCGTCCCTCAGCACGCGTCGAATCCCCCACCCTCTCGCCACCGCGGCGCCCGGCTCAGGTCCCGACGAGACGATTTTATCCACTCCTTGCCTCTCCTCTCCAGCGAAGCCATCTCCGTCGCATAACCCAAAAACGCCGCGGCGCGCGACGACACGCCACGGCCTGGCCCCGCCACCCCACGTTCGCCACGTGCGCGCCACCTCCCCGCCGCGCCGCTCCCCGGCCAGCACCCCCGCCCCCGGGG